>MU827812.1:699242-718093 GCA_029204205.1 Desmophyllum pertusum
TTAAACTCATCAACAATAGATGAGCTTGGGAAGGTGCCTGTAAGGTTGGTGGAGCCACATGCAAAACGAGCCGAGCACGTAGGGTAACCATGGCAACCCTGAGAGCGGCAAACCACCAGGCACCGTCACACTGATAATCAGTGGAAAAAACTACATACTCACCCTGTATACTTACCTAAAGGGAGGGATGGGCCGGGAGCAAAACAAGGAAAGGCAACACGCACAAAATGGCTTGACATCCACAGGAGAACTGTAAGACGATAATGGCCCTGCAAAACCCCCAGGCTAACCCCGCAAGCCTACGATCATGTGGGGTACCGCTGGCCACTATTGTCGTGCATTTAACTTAGCTTGAATTCAAATACAACCCCATTCCAAAAGGAAAACAAGAATCCTGGACAGATTTGAATTATCGTCACTGGTCATGATGATCAGATTGAAAGGTTAGAACCTTAACCATTAAAGGCCTGTTATGCGATACGATTTGTCGGCCCGATCTGTCGGCACACTCGTAAGGCTCATTTACACGCTACGATTTATCGGGCCGATTTTTTCTTTATCGATATAGCGCGAGGATGAAAATCGGCCCGATTTGTAAAATCTGTTGCGCTGCAACAGATTTTAAAATCGGGCCGATTTCGTTCGCTCGGTCGTTTTCTTATCAAATCGGGCCGACAAATCGTATCGTGAAAACCGGCCTTAAGTCATCAGCGTGCTGGTGCCATCACATGGCCAGTACACATCTCAATAAAATAATAAATATTGACAGAAATACTTCATGAAACTTGATCCAACCTGTGCTCTTTGGTGGACAAAAATCAGTAACCTCACTTCACAAGAAACAAATTTAAATAACTAAAAACGTAATCAAATGACAACAAAATTACCATTAATGGTAACAGAAACACTTTGACTGTGTTCTGTTCCTAAAGTGTTATTAGCCACACATTTGTAGATGAACACTCCTCCACTTGTGAAGTTTTGATCCATCTTCCTGAAGTGTCTGAGATAGCAGTGTCATTCTCTAACAGCTGGTATGACGTCACTGATGGATTAGCATCAGCTGAGCAGTTCAAGCTGATAACATCACCCTGGCACGCTTTGTTGTCAGCTGCAGATGTTACCAATTGCCACATTCCCTGGTTTGTCTAAACAAGAGCAAAAGCACAATCGTGTAAGTTAGTAACTAAAGTAAAAACATGTTTATAAAGTTGCTCATTGCTTGTTCCAAAGTTCAAATTGAGACTGGGGACAAGTTATTGAATTTTAATTGAATTAAAATTGGAGCCCATTATAAGAAATATCACATTAAAATTAGCCAGTTTAACCAAGTTTGGGGTTGTTTCGTTAGATTGCAACCATGGAGAAGGCTTTCAAAAATCAGGAACAGATAACTATAATTTATTATGGTCTGTAATGGATTTGGGGAAAGCCATCTCTGAATGGAAATTGGACAACCTTTCACAGCTCACAGCCTGGTTACTAATAGTGCAATGTAAACATAACCAAACATGGTAAACATACTCATTTTCATGAAATCTTTCTGGTGATCATATTCATTTCTTAATAATTTATGATGCAATCTGAGCAATGCAGTCCCTTTTTGAACTTCAGAGCAGGCAATTACAGACTGTAGGACATTGCACCTCCCATGTTTCAACAGTCTATAAAGGTCTGCACTTCAGGCCAAAGTGGCGCACATCATTACTCTACTGCAATCACACAAAAACAACCCAAAAAACTAACATAATATATTGTTTTCAAATTGAATTCTCCATAAAATGTTAAAAATATAAAATACAAGGTAAACTATTATAAAATGTTGTGAAACAAACGTTTTTAACCTACTTGGTCATCATAATTGACTGCACCTGCACACAATGCAGGCAAGAGTAAAAACACTTACATTGCACATCAACCCTTGTTGCCTCTGATGCATTGCCACACTGGTTACTGGCTTCACACCTGTATTCTCCAGCTTCACTCCTGTTAATATTTGTGAGCACCAATACACTGCTTCCATCATTACGCTGACCATCAGGCTTGATCCAAGACACCATTGGATGAGGCATCCCAGAAGCTTGACATGTCAGAGTATCATTGTCTCCTTCAGTTACTGTCTTATCATGTATAGGATCAATGGTTGAAGGCTCTAAAAATATCCAGAAAACAATAATCATACAAAGGGGAAGTTCTTCTTCAAGCAATCAAACTGTCAGCATGGGATTTTCAAGATACAGTAAATGCATTGAAGAAGTATTCAACAATGTTTTTATTATGAGAATGAATATAATTATATGAAATATCATATATCTCAACTGTGGGTGAAAGATGTAATATGTGAAACACCATGATTGCACTTTACGTATGCAACTTAAGCAGTTGTGAAAAGAAAGCCTGAAAAGCAGGACTCAAACCCATGACCTCTGCGATACCAATTCAGTGCTCCACCAACTGAGATATCAAGCCAACTGGGAGCTGGTCATATTGTGAGTTTGTAATAAACCCGTAGTTAATATAATTATGAGAATGAATATAATATATGAAATATCATATATTTGAACTGCAGTTGAAAGATTTAATACGTAAAAGACCATCGCAGTTATGTACATGTACGCACTGCACCGGTAACGCAGAGGTCATGGGTTCGAATCCCGTTCAAGCCTGATTTTTTTTCAGGCTTTCTCGGGGCATTTGTGTGCATGATATTTTTCACTGAAGTTTTCGGCAGTGGTCGTGTGCACAATTTTTTTTTTTGGACAAGTGTGCTTGCAGGATATTTGTTTTCAAAATCACCCAACCCCCACTCAGAAATTAAATGGTCCACCCCTAATTTTCTCTGGCTGGTGAATCTGTTTTAATTTAATCAGTTTACATGAGTGTAGGCAAAGTTTCACTATGCAGACAAACTGTTGTTGGCCTCGTCTAGATCATGTGCAAGGTGTACATTTAATATAAACTTTGCTGTAGACACATGCTACCTTGGAGTGAATAGTTGGCATTCCTGTTTCTGTCTACAATTTGATGGCAGTATTATGTTGAAGTCAGTGTAATTGAAATAAAAAAGGAAAACAAGAATCCTGGACAGATTTGAATTATCGTCACTGGTCACGATGATCAGATTGAAAGGTTAGAACCTTAAACCATTAAGTCATCAGCGTGCTGTGTGCCATCACATGGCCAGTACACATCTCAATAAAATAATAAATATTGACAGAAATACTTCATGAAACTTGATCCGACCTGTGCTCTTTGGTGAACAAAAATCAGTAACCTCACTTCACAAGAAACAAATTAAAATAACTAAAAACGTAATCAAATGACAACAAAATTACCATTAATGGTAACAGAAACACTTTGACTGTGTTCTGTTCCTAAAGTGTTATTAGCCACACATTTGTAAATGAACACTCCTCCACTTGTGAAGTTTTTGATCCATCTTCCTGAAGTGTCTAAGACAGCAGTGTCATTCTCTAACAGCTGAAATGATGTCACTGATGGATTAGCACCAGCTGAGCAGTTCAAGCTGATAACAGCACCCCGGCATGCTTTGTTGTCAGCTGCAGATGTTACCAATTTCACATTCCCTGGTTTGTCTAAACAAGAGCAAAAGCACAACCGTGTAAGTTAGTAACTAAAGTAAAAACATGTTTATAAAGTTGCTCATTGCTTGTTCCAAAGTTCAAATTGAGACTGGGGACAAGTTATTGAATTTTAATTGAATTAAAAATTGGAGCCCATTATAAGAAATATCACATTAAAATTAGCCAGTTTAACCAAGTTAACCAAGTTTAATCAAAGAAATCAAATGGGATCACAAGTTTAATAAAAACATTACAGCTACGTAAACACAGTCTTTGATTTTTAATTATTATTTTGGTATCTGTTATAGTAAAAAAAAATAGTTTCCAAATATACTCAACTTACATTGCACATCAACCGTCGCTGCCTCTGATGCATTGCCGCACTGATTACTGGCTTCACACCTGTATTCTCCAGCTTCGCTCCTGTTAATATTTGTAAGCATCAACACGCTTCCATTACTATGTTGAACCATCAGGATTGATCCAAGACACCATTGGATGAGGCATCCCAGATGCTTGACATGTCAGAGTCACATTGCCACCTTCAGTTACTGGCTTGTCTTGTATTGATGGTATGGATGAAGGCACTGTAATTAGACAATGGCAACAAACAAACTGTTAAATTAATAATATATTATTGAAGCATCTAGCCCTGGGAATACAGTACATTCTCAAGGGGACATAGTGGGGCTTCCACTGTGGTAAACCAGTCCCTGGATGGAATACCACTGCCAGGGATCCATATTCGCAGTTGTCTGGTCGTCCGTGACGACCAAAACATCGTACAGATGACCAAAATAACTTGAATACTCGTCCTTTGGACGAGTAAAATCTGAGTCCTTAATTTGCATATGAGTACATGCCTTCTATTGATTCCTCGTCCAACTGGAACTTTCAGAAAACAGAGACAAATTTGCAGCTTTCTTTCGCGATCGAATCATAATTTTGGGCGCCATGTTTGATAATGCGGTATTTTCATGAGTCAACATGATCGCAGGCTCAATTTTCATGTTGTCAACCGCTGTTATTTCTCTGATGTACTATTTTCATGAGTCACATGATCGCAGGCTCAATTTTCATGTTGTCAACCGCTGTTATTTCTCTGATGTACTACAGCATTCAAACGCGAAAACGTGGCTTGACAGCAGATCGTGTAAACAACATGTGGCGATATTTGGATGGCGTATACATTGCTGCCTCCAGCCAAGAAAAAAAAAGTGAAAGTGAAGCTGGCGAAAAACAAGCAAAATATGAAAAGGAGGAACGACAGCGTGCCTTCCTACCTTCGTGGCAGAAAAACAGGCCCTGGCTGAAATTTGTGCTTGCATTACTATCATCGTCTGCCACATCGCAAACTGCTTCGGCTGGAGGCAATGTGTTTTGCGAAATTTGCCAGTCAGCATCCCAGTTAGACAGATCACTGGCCCAGAAAAAAAATAGGTACGCAACGCGTACATGTGTGTACTGCAAGGTTTTCCCTAGGTTGATTTATCATTTAGAAGTGGTAAAGTCTTTGTCACTAAATATGATTTACTCAAAATACACTAGCCAGCTTGGAAAGGATGGTGGGGATAGAAAGGAAGAAACTGGGAAGGGTGTATAAAAATAAATTCACATCATAACAAACTGTGTTAATTTTACTTGCCAGATAAATTTATTATTTATCTAATCTTGATAAATATGAAGAATGTAATTTACAGAAACAGAGTTGTAAGACTTGAAGAATGTGAATTGAACTGATTTTTTTTTCAAAACTGATCAGTTATGTTAAGCTTGAAGAAAAAAGTATCAATTCATTATTTTGAGATAGTGACTGACTTCACAAGCCAAGTTAAAAACAAAAAGAACAAAGTAATGTTAAATTAAAGTGTGGAGACTACTTGATCAGAGGGACTCCAACATGGCGTTTCCATACTGAGCTCTATAAATTTGTGTGGAACATTTTGACAAATAACTCGAGTACGGAATACCGCACAGACCTGAGACTTGGACTGATTCCTTATTTATTCATTATCTATGACATGTCAATTCCTTGACTTCATTCATTGAACGGTTTTGATTTTTTTTATTTATGGCGTGACAGTGAAAACCGAGAATAGGAAGGTGCCCGCCCAGTCTCGTTGGCATATTCCGAAACTGCGGAGTTCTGAGTACCAGCAAGCTGCATGTCTGTCGTGTTCCTTTATTCTTTCACGCATCGATATCGCTGTTTCACCGATATATACTTTGCCGCATTCACATGGAATCTTATAGACAACACCGTCTCGTCTCGTTTCTCGCGAGTCTTGTCTCGTTTCTCGCGAGACGCAGAAACGAGACGCGTCTCGTTTCTCGCGAGAGTCAATGAACCGGCATATATATTACTTACAAACTCGCAAGTGACACCTCGCGTGTCAATGGCGTATGTGTCGAATGTTTTATCTACGATCCGTTGCCAAATCGATGGGACCGAAGGTCCAATGTATAAACAAGCAATAATGTTCATGTAGTTAAACGTGTTGACAGAACCAGGGTAAAACTTACTGGCAAGTACAGAAAACGATCCGCGTATATCGATCGTTCGCAAGAATGGCGTAGTATAGCCTGCGTTGCAGCCGGTATCCGGTGTCAAAATCCTCGTATATATACCGTCTGCGCAACGGCTCCCAAAAGCTTGTTCTGATATCCCACAGGTTTGCAAGGATATGTGTATCCATTTTTGATTGGCTAGATTCTTACACGCCTTGTGATTGGACAAAATCTTGCGTAACAGATCACGCACTGCTAAAAATAAATTACTTTTGTACTTTGCATTTAAAAAGATCAAGAAGGCTATGTCTGATTCGTCCGTTTATTGTAAAATGAAAGAGTATTGCTCGCAAAGGGATGGAAACAATTCGAGGTAATCGCCAAAATCGAAAGTCTGAAGATATCTTTGCAAGCGATCGAAAACAACAAGTACATCTGCAGAAACTGTGTTGCGAAACACAAATTCGAGCCGCAGAAATTGTCTAACATTCTCTCACATGTACGAGTTGCATTAGCGACTTAAAGTACCGGCAACTGATGAGATCCATTTGGAGGACCGAAAACATGGTCTTGCCTGAACAAAACCAAATAGTGGCATATACAACGCGCAAAACGGTCGATAGACAAGCGTGAAATATTTACATTTTAAACCGAGCGAACAAAGGTCAAAACAATCACACCACGCGCCAGTACTTGGCCTGTCAACACCTTTTATTTCATTCATGCAAACCCGCGGGATATCAGAACAAGCTTTTGGGCGCCGTTGCGCAGACGGTATATATACGAGGATTTTGACACTGGATACCGGCTGCAACGGGTAGCTGCGACGCAGGCTAGGCGTAGTATCGAAGGCTAGATTAATGGCGTAACTTATCGAAGGCTTGATTCATTACGATCGTATCGAAGGTTAGATTTATCGCGTAACTTATCGAAGGCTTGATTCATTGCGTATCGTATCAAAGACTAGATCATTGCATCTTTCCGAAGGCTTGATTCATTGTGATCGATGTATGTATGCATGTATTGTATCAAAGGTTAGATTTATCGCGTATCTTATTGAAGACTTGAAACATTGCGATCGTATCGAAGGTTAGATTTATCCCGTATTTTATCAAAGGCTTGATTCATTTTGATCGCATCGAACGCTAGATTTATTGGGTATCCTATCGAAGGCTTGATTCATTAGTTTTTATCCATTATACTTTGTAAAGCGCTTAGAACAGCGATGAATAAGCGCTATATAAATTAGTTATTATTATCATTCATTGCGATCGCGTCGAAGGGAGGATTCATATCGAAGGCTTGATTTATTGTGCATTTTATCGAAGGCTTGATTCATTGCTATTGTATCGACTTGATTTACATTATTGTGTATGGTATCGAAGCGCCGGCCATTAAAATTCGGAAACCGTGGTTTGTTATTGATTTGATCGATTGTCTGTGGTTTGTTTATCGATTTGATGTTAACAATAGAGCATTGTTAACATTTCTTTTGTTTACAATTTTACGGTTTAAGTGCATAGTGTTGACTGCGCAAGCGCAGTACACACAAAAATGTTTTTGTAGATACCGGCTACACTGTGACATCGCTTCGCCTGGAGTCCATGAAGATCCACAAAGCGTCTTTCAAATCACTTAATAACGATCGTGGCCGCCAAACGTCGTTGTTAGCCTACATGTACATTGTAGCGCGATGCATTATACGATGTTAATAAAAAACGCAAACGTTTTTAACATGTAGCCATTCTGTCACCTTTTTTTACCAATAATTCTCTACTTTTGAAAGGGCAACCAAAATTTTGCCAGGGCAAGTATGTTTTTTTGAATACTTGCCCGGCTGACGACTTTGAGAAAAAACGAATATGGATCCCTGCACTGCCATGGCTGGAATATCCCCACAACCCAGCCATGAGCCTCCCTCCAGGCACCCGTCAACACTGAATAAGTCAGGGGGGAGGATAAAGTGACGGAAAGGGGGAGAACAAATCCTGCTAAACACTTGCTGGAAACCACTGCTGTGCATTGAGCTAGCTAGGAATGCCATGCTACATGCCATGCTACATGAAGAGACCACATTAATTACATCCGGGCCTGGCATTTACTCAAGTGATACTGCTGACCACCTAGAAGAGGGACCACTGACCACAATGAACGCCACACTCATAGTTAATTTAACTAATCTTGAATAAAACCAGGTCGCACAATACACAGATCTACATGTAATGTAACCACAAATTAAAGTACTGAAAGTTCCAAACCATTTACATGTACCAGTTCATGTAGATGTATATTTAATAATTTAATTTATTTTATTTAATATTAAAGTAAACACTACGTGATTGTATTTTATTGTTGTATTTAAGTATCATTTGTGATAAAAACAATGTGATTAATGAAAAATGTTCTAATGTGTTTTATTGTTTGCCACATGATATAATGGGGTACAAAGTCCATCTCCCCATCATACACCCTGGGCGATGTTCTAAAGTAGGGGAGGTTCTGTCAGCGCAAAGTATCGTGGGGACTTAGTATGCCCCATGGCCGCTATGGTAACAGAGTGGCAAACAGAGCTCTGGTGAAGCTATGAACGCCAACCCCCTATGTGGTGGATTCAGTAGGTTACTGAAACTGAAACTGCGAAAACCTTTGCCGAGTCTTTAACGCAAGAAGAGACTGAGCAAGGAGTAGTACGGCCAGATCATGTCCATAAGGAAAGAACAAGAATGAACCGCTCCGGAAGCCTGAGAACAACATCACCCATACTCAAATCAAACCCTCAGGAATCCAGGAGATGGGGCCATGTAAAGCAGCCATGGAAGGGCAGCATGCAGTATGAGCTTGTGGAGGTCCATGGTCAATGCCCTATGCTCCCCAAAAGAAGCAAAGATGGGCTACACTATTATACTGGGTAAAGTCATACACTGAAGTCATATAACTAGTAGTCTGAGACCTGGAATAGTTTCAAGCTGTAACAGTGAGTGAATAATCACAAATAACCACAGTGCAATACACAACCAATCGACCCCATTGCATGATGAAGACCATCAGTACATTTAGCAGTTGAAGCATTGTAATCCACATCAAAGTGACTAATAATGATTATTATTGTGTGGCAAACAATAAAACAAAGCTGTCATGCAAAAGTGACTGTGTGTTTGCATGCTAAAACAGAAATGCATGCATTGTACATAGAGGTACATCACATTGAAAGTATAAGTAAAATGATTACCATTGACAGTAATAGTAACACTTGCACTGTATCCTGTTCCTACAGTGTTATTAGCCATGCATTTGTAGATGAACACTCCTCCAGTTGACATTGTTCTGTTCCACCTTCCATCACTGTTGCTGCCATCACTCACCGCTGTATCATTCTTAAACAGCTGATAAGTATGTACTGCAGGATTACCATCCGCTGAGCAGGTAAAGTTGATCATACCACCCAGGTTACACAAATTTGATTCACTTGCTGTAAACTGGAAATTATCTGGTTTGACTAAAACAAGTAAAAAACATTGTTATCACATGATACCCTGTATGCCACCTTGACATGAAAAAAGGATGAGTTACTCACTATGCTGTTTTATGAAATGAAATGTGACAATTTTGTGTCATTTTTGGGGGAATCTACTACCTCAAGTTTTTTGCCCATCAGTTCTAATTTTTTTTTTGGAGGGGGGACTGGGGGAGGGCAACATGCCTTTACAAACAAATTAATTGCCCTAACCAGTTAATGGAATGCCTTTAGTATTAAGTTAAAGAGTTGCTTCCTAGTTTCAGTTGTGTAAGACCATACTTGTAAGTCTTTATAGCCACTATAGGGTAGAGAGGTTTTCAATTTGTTTTCATAGTCTTGTTTCCAACAATTAAGACTTCAAAAACTAGTTGTGTTGTTAGCATGATGAGTTGGGGGAATTTGCACATGTATAAAATGGAACCCGGTTAATACGGACACCAAGGGGACATGCTAAAGTGTCCGTATTAACCGGGTGTCCGTATTAAGTGGGCTCTCAGAATAAACGTCACGGACACATGTAGCAGGCAAAAGACGTCAAAGAGGAAGAAGGCTACAAGCAATGACTGCAGTAAAAGGCCAAGGAAGTGAAACTTTTGTGTGAACAGAGAACTTTAAGGATCTTTAAGGTCTACAACGGTCAAACATCGGAAGAAAGACAGTTGTCAAACACGTCACGCTATTGTGCTACTGTTTTAGTAATAAAATCGCAATAACCTGTAGTCAAGCTTTCATTTTCTAACAGGATTTAATCGTGAAAAATGAAAATATTCAGTGCACAGATAACCAGTGTCCGTAAAGCGAGGTTAACTTTGTATGAGAGCGTGTCACTCGGGTCACAGAAAAGTGTCCGTTGTCCGTATTAACCGGTGTCCGCATTAAGCGGGTTAATATAAGAGAAAATATATGAGCTTTTCGTTGGGACAAACAAAACTGTCCGTAATAAGCGGGTGTCCGTAAGCGGGGTTCCACTGTATTACGTGGAGATCACATAATCCCCAAACAAAAACTGAGGTGTTGTAAGGGAGCATCACCAAATTGATATCGGAAATTTGGCTTCCGATGTCAATATCAGCTTGTTCCGATTCCGATATCCTTAAGAGCGTATGCCTGTAATGATCAAGAATCGAAAATCAGTGGCGAAAATTCGAATTTTTTTTATTTCGCCAAAACATCCCTTTGGGTGAACTAGTTCAGGGAAAAATATTAAAAAGTTCCTGACCAGCGATTTTTTTTTCGGCTGAATTTTAGAAAAGTTCGAAAATTATGCAAATTAGCTGTTTTCGCCTTGCGAAACGGCCGAATCATCACGCAACTTTAGGAAGATGGTGAAAGCGTAAAACATTCCCAATGGACATCAAACTTTGTAGACGTTTTAATATATTGCTGGACATTAAATGCATATGAAAATGTTTTAGAAATTATATTTTTAAAACAATTTATTGGCCTTTTTATACAGGTGTATTTTGAATGTCTTTGCGAGAGGCAAACTGAAGGCAAAGTTTGAGCGGTCTAAACGACGTCTGGTACATAACAAATTAAAATCAAAACAACATCAGAATAAACCTTATTTATTATATTTATCACCTGGAAATTTGGACTTTGGAAATCAAGTATTATTCCGTCAGTAAAATAAACCGTCATACCATGTTAGCGAGTAGAATGTGACGCTAATCACGCTAATTGTGGAGTCCTTTCTAGAAATACACGAAACAACGTGTTGGTACTAGCTGCAACTCTTCTCTGATATTGTAAAATTAAAGTACAGCCTTTACATGTAATTTTCTCAGTGTAGCGTTGAATCTTGTATCTCGAAACTGGCTATTTAACTAAATCAATACATCAAATGAAATCAACAACGGATACCCTCGTATAAAATGTTGCGGTTTTATCCAAAAAAACAAAACTGCTCCAAATACGCAGATATATTTCTAAACAAGAAAAGGCTCGGAAATTGTGAAACGTTTGATTGTAAAAGACCGGATCAGCCAATAAAGATCAATGTACAACTCTAAAGAATGAATACCTTCCAACTGTGAAATAGGAGTTACATGTATCAAATTACGTATTCCTTGTGTTTTAAATAAATTACCAATGTTACCTCAGATTACCTGATTACCCACAGTTTATCATTGTACTCAACAAATTCTCAAATAGACAGAAATAATATAGAGGAATAAAGACATTCTATAACTAAAACGAGCACAATGTATTTTGATCATCAACAAACAATTTTTTTTTAAAACAATGACTCACCTCAAGTAACGCATCTTAGTCACGCAACTTCAATGAAGATTCTAAACATGTAATTAAACTTTAATTTCGGCTCTGACTAGTTCCTTTCTAGTCGATTGGGACACTTGACCATTGTTTCAATTTCCACGTTTTCAATTTGGTCAAGAGATGACCGGAGATGCCTGGACTCTGTAGCTGAGATTTAATACTATGAAGTACATTAACCTGAACAAGAGGATATTACCGAAAATTAGCCCTAACAGTGACGGATATTGTTTTGTTTGTTTCATAATGGTCAAATCGTCGGAAATTTCTCCACAAGAAATATCAAACCCCACTTCGCACCCCCCCCCCCCCCTTCACCACCACCACCAACCTCCCCCCACCTTCCTTAAGCGTGCGAAACGTACGGCGGAAATGGCATACCACTCAGGCGCACTTATGATAATTATGGGATAAGAATTTAGTTAAACACAAATTTTATGGGCTTCATGTAGCCAAATATTAGATAATACCCCCCTCTTAAAGGAGTGAATTTAGTTATTGTCCCCCCTCTAATCAGTCAGAAATTATGTACGACCCCCCCACTCACAGTATGCACACACCTTTATACAAGTACCCTACATTTTCTCTACACGCACCTGTGGATTAAAATCTTATAACAGAAAGAAGAGTTTCTACTACATGTTTAATTGTTGGACATCCGCGTCTGGAACAAACATCACCTCCGTAGCAATGTTCAACAGAACCATAGCAGAAGGAAAAGAGCATGTGTGTTATTTTCAGGTCCGATGACGACGGAAAATTTTTCGGTTCCCATCTTATAAATAGGTATGGATTCACCGATGTAATATGTACTTGAAATAAAATGTTAAGCCCCCCTCTCTTGAGTGACTTATTTTACCTTGAGCCCCCCCCCCCCCCCCTATCCTTGCTTTGATTTTACTTTATGCCCCCCCCCCTCCTGGTAATTATTGCACAGTCCCTAACAGCTTCATTACGTAAGGCAATGTATGGCGCTTTACGTCGAATGGGTTGTAAAGGCACATCAAATTCTACGTTCTGGCAAATACACTGCAATATACAGTCGAACTCATATTAAGCGGTTGGCCGCTTAAAAGGGGTTCGTCATAAATTAGCATAAGGCGTGGTAGAAAATCGAAAGATTAGTGGTGGAATCACGTCAAGACGATATAATAAATGCGCATTTTTAAAATTTGTTTTATCAGCTGTCACCTTCTATTTCGGACTCTTATCTGTAATCAGCTTTTTTAAAACAAGGCCAAACGGCTACGTGTATTGAATTCCTCGTGGCCGCTTAATGGGGGTAAAAAACAATAGCGGAACACTCATCGGGACGGCCAAAAAGGTAGCCACGGTCACTTAATAGAGGTGGGCGCTTAATAGGTGACCGTTTAATAGGTGTTTGACTGTAGTTATATTCCACATAATTTGAGGCAGAAAGGAGATCAAAGGAATGAGGTTTTTTTAGAGGTCTTGCGTGAAACAAGCTTTTTCTTCAATTCTTCTCTATTTTCAATCGACTCTACGTGTGTAAAATGCCTGGCCTGTACTGCCTGCTTCCAGTATATTAAGGTTTGATTAGAATGACGTGTAGACGCAATTCAAGCCGTTCAAATGTGCATGTGAAAGAACAGACTAAAAGCCACCTACGTCCTGGAGGATGGATGGGTGGGTGGGTGGGGCCTTTTTTATCTGAAAAGGGTATGTTTTGTGCACTATTGTATGGAATTATGGTTGATGGATCTCAAAATTGGGTCTGCTCGCAGGCTACAATTCTCAAACGAGGCCATTCCCGTGTAGCTGAGATCGATCGACAAATGGAGGGCCACTCATTACCAATTCTTGGTAATATCCTCTTGTTCAGGTTAATCAGTGTACTTCATAGTATTAAATCTCAGCTACACAGTCCAGGCATCTCTGGTCATCTCTTAGAAGAATGCCTCGAATGCTCGCTTATAGACTATTAGATTTGGGTTCAAAGGTGAAAACGTGGAAGTTAAAACTGGTCAAGTGTCCCAATTGACTAGAAAGGAACTAGTCAGAGCCGAAATTAAAGTTTAAATTACATGTTTAGAATCTTTATCAAATTAACGTTTTTGAAGTTGCGTGACTAAGATGCGTTACTTCAAGGTATACGTTTGGGTGAGTCATTTTTTTTTTCAATAAAAAAATACATTGTGCTCGTTTTAGTTATAGAATGTCTTTATTCCCTATATTTTTTCTGTCTATTTGAGAAACCGTGGGTAAAATGAGGTAACATTGGTAATTTATTTAAAACACAAGGAGTTCGTAATTTGATACATGTAACCGGCCTATTTCACAGTTGGAAGGTATTCATTCTTTAGAGTTGTATATTGATCTTTATTGGCTGATCTGGTCTTTTACAATCAAACGTTTCACAATTTCCGAGCCTTTTCTTGTTTAGAAATATATCGCTGCGTATTTGGAGCAGTTTTGGACTTTTGGATAAACCGCAACATTTTATACGAGGGTATCCGTTGTTGATTTAATTCGATGTATTGATTTAGTTAAATAGCCGGTTTCGAGATACAAGATTCAACGCTACACTGAGAAAATTACATGTAAAGGCTGTACTTAAATTTTACAATATCAGAGAAGAGTTGCAGCTAGTACCAACACGTTATTTCATGTTTATTTTTCTTATAGAAAATATATTTCTAGAAAGGACTCCGCAATTAGCGTGATTAGCGTCACATTCTACTCGCTAACATGGTATGACGGTTTATTTTACTGACGGAATAATACTTGATTTCCAAAGTCCAAATTTCCCAGGTGATAAATATAATAAACTAGTAGTAATCACAGATTAAGAGAGTGCGTTCGACGGGTTAATCTCAAACAGCTAAAGGATGGTTCTGTATATTAGTGGTCATGAACGAACTTAGAGCGTTTGCTTTCTGCTGATCAATATGAAAGGTGTTGGTCTTGGTTAACTTGTCGAAGAGCAATGCCTAAATGGAGGGTAGGTGCCGATTGTGAGGAACGTGGGCAAAAGACAAAATGAACATGAGCAAAATGCAAATGAGGAGGTAACCATGGCAAACCTCACACGGGTCAACCCCCCCTGGCACCTGTCACACTGATGTCTCAGTGGAGAATAAAAGGAAAAGGACTTACCAGATCCCAAAATACTGACTACGGACCAAGAGGTGGGTGGGTGGCGCAAACAAAAGGCAAAATACCAGCCGAGATAAATCGCACAAGCAAGCCACGATGGCAACTCTTCTTGGAAACAAACTCAAAAACTGCGCATGCATCAATAGATAACCCGCTGACCAACAGAAGATCTTCCAGTTAACTACCATTTGTCAATATGCAAGTGCAGCCCAGTGTACCCCCCCCCCCCCCCCCCCCCACACACATCCACTCTGTTTACTTTGCTTCCTGTGGAAAATATACAAGTCTACAGCACAGCAACACATTTTAATACAATAAATTGTAGTCTGCATGTTCAATTTTTGACTAAGTAAGGCGATGACAGGCAGACTGCGGCGCCAAATGTTTATTTTGCGATGTCCTCGATCATTACAAGACACTGAATGTTTACCTTTTATTTTTCATGGCGTTTCATTGGGATTTTCAGCAGAGCAAAGCTATTTTGGTCCAAGAATTGTAACTTGTATATTACTTACATCACTTTCTCTTTTTCAGTGTTTCGTGTATGATGCAACCGACAGCGGCTTGTTGTTTATTCTTGCGGTTTCATCTCGCCTCTGATTGGTAGACATTGAAACAAGCGTTCACGGCTTGTTAGTGCTATTTTGTTCGGCAAAACATCGGATTGAACCCTTAGCTTGGACTATTAGAAATTATAAGTCTGTGTCTTTCATTTTATAGGCTCGATTTTAGCCGCTCTCACGACTTTCATTTGCCATGCCGTGCGAATCCGGTGAAAATCAAACTCTGTGTGAGTCTTGTGATGAATTAACACTTTGCACTGACCATTTGAAATTATATGGTAAGTGTATAAATAAATAAATGAATGAAAATCGCAAACGAATGATAGCTGAATTTCCACGAAATCCCTTTTTTCCTATTTTCACGCAACATTGAACACACAAATAGCATGATGGCGTGATAGCAAATCCTAGGCGTTACTTTTATGTTCACCATGAATTTCCCACCATCGGAATGATTCACTCACGTCAATTTCACGCCGTGAAATATACATTTGTACTTGAACTCTTTCTTGTATTTCACGGAAGCACATTCAAGCAAAGGTTGAAAGCAGATGCATGAAGCGATAAGGTATTATTAAAGTTGAATTTCTTTTTATGTACAGTACTTACGTCAATTGCTGAGCACAAAATTTTATGACCGAACGGTATTTGTTCAATTGAAACAAAATCAGAGAAAGGTTGCTTTCGTGAGATCATTTGTTTTCTGTCTCTCATCAGTTGTGGCAGATGCAGTTTAAAACAAGGTGTCAGCTTTCCATTTTAATGCATCGGAACGGATGCTTCCGATAGTATCGGAAGACTATCGGAAGTCGGTCACTTCAATTTCCGATATCGCCAAAGAAACATCCGATTTTAATCGGCATTATCTCACAAATATTCCGATATCATTTCCGAAGCATCAGCAATTCTGTCTTCCGATATTTGGAGATGCTCCCTAAGCAAGTTTAGGAAGTGTTTGCGCTTACATGACATTTCTAAATCAATGCTTTGGGTGGGAGTATTATTTTTATATTTGAGACTCATTGAAATTTTGTTGAATAACAAAACCATTACGCTGCCTCAATTTTGCAGAATATTGTCTGATTATAGCCAACTCAGTCTACGGCCTTGTCAGCTAGTATATGTATCAGGTGATATTCTAGCGATTTTGCAGAATAAAAAAATTATTGCTTAACACATTGACGCCCATACCGGCCATAACCGGCCAAGAGGAGACCACGAACTTGTACCACTTGTGACGTCATCACTTTTAATGCCAGAGGATGTCTTTGATAATCAAAGGATAGAGTTGGAAAATGTCTAACAAACCATGCCTAAACGAGCACGAAACGTTAAATTGGACCAGAGATACACACAAAACAACTTGGATTTTTTCCTCCAAAATCCACCAAAAAACGCGACCTTCACTACCATTGACACTCTTTGTCAAAAAAAATCCCTTTTCCCAACGTTTAAGTTAAAACCTTTTCAACGTGAACAAAGGCGACTGAAAGGCCAACAAAACCACAAAATAAAATGAGAGAAAAAGGAGAGCAAGAATGGCAAAAAAAAGAAAAGAAAAAGAAAAGCCTAAAGTCAGGTGAGTTTTTCAAACCCAAAACTATGTCCAAATTTTGATTTCTGCGCATGCCCGAGAAAAATATGAATTTGTTGCTTTTACATAGAAGGGGATGTTAGTTGCCGTGTTTTAAACTAAGTTTTAGACAGTTTGACATTAAACTGTCGAGATAATGGCAGAAATAGGCATCTGGATGTTAGATTGCCGCTTTTGGGAAAAGCCTGGGTGTCAATGGGTTAATATTTACTCATCAAGGCTTCTTAATGTTCTTCTGATTGTGCACAGTACATGCCTAATACAATATCTACAATATTTTACAATAATAAGAATTAAATGATGTACATGTACATGTACATACAGAATGATACAGCTTGTAACTACTCTCACTTACAGTGCACAGTGAGAAATGTGCTTGCTGTATCATTTCCACAAGAATTGCTTGCTTCGCACTTGTATTCTCCGGAATCATTCCTACTGATGTGTGTGAGTTCACGAGTGATTCCCACTGAACGACTACCACTGCTGACTGCCGTCCATGTCACAGACACAGCACTCCCAGAAACATTACAGGTTAGAGTCCTGTTCTCGCCTTCTGTTACTGTGATGTTTTTTAGTGGATATACAACTGATGGGACTGTACAAAACAAAATGATCACAAATTACTGTAATTAAATGTTGAATACATTTGTACAATTATTGTAGCTTTTTGGATTTATATGGTAGAATTACATGGGATAGCTAGAGTACTCTGCACTTGAATATTTTGCAGAAATGAAAGCACTGTTACTGAAAGCATTTCACATTTTACAGCATACACCTATAATTTCAATTAAACGTTGTTGGAATAGAAGCGTTAAACCTACAAGACAAGACCGAAGGGTAGTCTGGGTATTCATTTGAATTTTACATACATGTATCAGTGGAAATGAAATCTACAATTTTTTATTTGCATGTGATGTACACTGTATTTGCTTTGCCCAGTGAATTAGATTCCAATCCATGTTTCTTCGATAGCGGTTGAATGATTCTGTTAATATTTAGTTTGGCTAAAAGTATAGCTTACTCCTACAGGTTTTGAAACAAAAAAGGAAACGTTGGAAAATAATGCTTCATATCTCATTAGTATTCAAAGCGTGCAACAGCTTTCTACTTTTACCCATGCCACTTTCGGACTTGTCGCGCAGCCTTAATTTCTATCCGACAACGTTAATCGAAATAGGTGTATACATGTAGCATTTTTTAACTTGCCGAGTTGTTCAAACAACAATTACAGTATTTTCTAATTTAAGTATTTTTGTTAAGTCTTGGACTACAAGTATTTTATTGAAACTTTAGGCCATGCTCTCTGACTAATAGTAATATTATTAGCCCACAAATCTCCATTTTTGAGATGGCCCACTTTTTTCCATTATCAGGCCCTTAAATCATGCCCTACCCTTTTCCTCAGTAGAGAGCCTGTTCACAGGCTAATTTTGATCACAATGGTTGTTGTACATAGCGTATGTTTCATTAATAACACATCATAATTAATTTATATACATAAAAGCAAGCCATTGCAAGTTCAAGTTTGTTCCTTATTAAAACTGTATAATATATTAATAAATAACAAATAATTTATACAGGGTAGCCACTTCAAGTTATAAATACAACTGTTGTCATTGTGGGCCCTGTAAAATTAAAATGACAATAAAATTTATTGTCATTTTAATTTTACAGGGCCCACAATG
>MU827813.1:0-10000 GCA_029204205.1 Desmophyllum pertusum
GGTTACCGTCCGTCTTGCTCGAAACATGCCTCGCTAAAAATGTGCGAGGGGCGAACTGATAAATTATTGTGCATTCCTTATATTTCAGCTTATTGAAGGTCTTGATTATCTCCACCGCAAGAGGATTGTTCACGCGCGACATTAACGCCGACAACATTCTGCTACAAAAAGTTAGTGGCAAGACCATCGTTAAACTTACAGATTTTGGACTTGCACGTCGCCTTCCGCAGGATTCTGACGTCATCACGTGTGACGTAGAAGGCACTCCATTGTACCTCGCACCTGAAACAATTCTAGCAGATCCAATTGGTGCAGCGGTTGATATTTGGGCATGCGGAGTGATTCTGTTCTTGTTACTTGTGGGTTAATCCACCATTCTGGCAAAACGATGACAGAAAATTGATGTTACTGATTGTTGAAGGATGCTACAATATGGCGGCGAGTTACTGGGACCAAGTGTCGGATGATGCTACAGATCTTGTTAAACGAATGCTTGTGGTTCATCCTCACAAGCGAGTCACTGCTTTTAAAGCTTTGAATCATCCATGGATAACAGACTTTGTAGAAAATGACGAAGAGAGAACAGGGCATTTTACCAGGAATTTTATTTCAAGATAACAAACACAATTAAAACCCGAATATTTCATTACTATTCTTGCTCTCCTTGAAGCAAATTATTACGTTCTATTCACCAAGCTCTGAGTCACCTGTGAATAACAGTTTTCGAGGAAGAACGACATCATTAAAATTAACTTTTGTAAAGAAATATGAAACAATTATTTTAATAGGAATTTAAATGCAACCAATAGTACAAGAAATTGTTTGTTGCTGCGTAGCACTCAGTCAGATAGGTATAATAAAAAATGTATGTTCTGAGTGCTGATAACTGATCTGATATAAATATTAAATGCAATCGTCTGCCAGAGTGACCCACATCACCAGAGTTTATCCCGGGATAGAATAAAGTGTCTAAGAGTATTGCTGCTCACCTCTTCCCCCCACCCCCAAGATTTTGTTTCTTTACCCCTAACAGTTCGCCGTTATACATTTATAGTCATACGGAGAGAGGCATTGTGAAAGTTAAGTGTCTTGCTCAAGAACACAACCAGTGACCCAAGCCAGCGGTGCTCGAATCCGGAATGTCCAGAGTCCAATGCGCTAACGAGCTAACAAATTAGGCCAGCGACTCATCCCGCCATAGAAATATAGGTTTACGTGGTGAAGCATGTGCATTCCCTCGACCTTATTCTCAGCGCCAACCGGACGGGAAGTAAAAAAAAGGGAGAAGTGCGGTCGACGGGACTAGACCAGGCTGATCGCTGCTATTGAGAGTGATTAGTTTGCCTCAAAAAATAATATATTTCTCATATTTCTACCAAGCTTAAAATACACCATCATTTCTTTCCATGTGATGTTTGTCACATTTGAATACTTAGCTCCCACGAGTCTCCTGTACCTCAGGGGTCGTCGGGTTCGACTTCTGTTGTGAGGGAACTCGGAATTTTTTTGCGAGTTAGCTTGTGTCACTTGACAGAATAATTTATTTTTCAAAATTATCGGGTTTTTTTTTTGTTAAACAAAAAACCCCCACCAGTGGGTAAAAACTAACCTTAAAATGGTATAACAATGACTATCAAAAAGTTTTTTTTGAGTAAGAGAGCTGGGTATTTTTTTAATACCCCTTAAATTTATGGAAAACTTTTTTACATTTTTAACATTTTGAAACATTTTTTACCCCCTTTAGTTTCCTTTTTTTCCAATGGTTTACACTGTCCCCACTCCCTTTTCCTCCAAAATTTGGGGCCGCCACAGCAAATTCCCCCCCCATATTAAAACGAGCGCGTGGAAATCAGTTACCACGGCCTGAAAAGACCACCTTTTCTTTGTTTTTGGTAATCGTAACGAAATTTGTTGTTTTCCCGTTAGGCCTAGGTTTTTTTACCCGAGGTGTGAGGGAAACGGAAACAGTTTGAAAACAAAACTGTGGACAATTTAGAAAACGTTTTTGTATGGGATTGGGGGTTTTATGGCTTTTTATCCCCCCAATACAAAACGTTACTGGGAAAAAATTTTTTCCCCCCTTTTAGTTTTTAACTTTTGCCGGGGTCCCCTTTTTGAAAGCCAAAAACTGGGATTTTTTGTGCCGGCCCACCCAACCCCAAAGGAAAAAATCCATCCAACTAATTCACGGGACATAAATTTTTATAAATAGTTTTTTCAGTTTTTAGATTGGTTTGGTTTTTAATAATAACCAGGCCCCCCCCCAAGGGGAGGGGGGTTGCTTCCGTTGAGAAAGAAAAAAGACACGCGAATTATTAACTCGGTACACCCCTTTTTCGCCCCCCCCTAACACAAAAAAATTGGCTTTTTCTATAAACACGAAAGAGGGTACAATAATCCAGTGGAAATTTGTTTTTTGAAGGGCGAGACTACCCGTAAAAAGCTTCCACATTTTTAGCCCCACTCCTGCTAGTTAAGGCCCCCCTATCTAATTTAAGTTTCCCCCTTCTTTGAAGGCCTGAAATGTTAAAATAAAGCCCCCCCGGGGGCTTTAATGGAGCTACGGGTAAACCCGTACTCGGTTTTTTTTAAAGCGGATTTTTTTCAAATACTGAAACCCCATAATGTGGGGGGGGGTGGTTAGAATTTTTTGGAAAAACGGGTCTGGTCCACAGGGGAGCAGAGAAGGAGCCAAAATTTTTTGAACCCTTTTTTTTGGCGGCCATTTTCCGGATCTATTTGCCTTGGCGTTTTTATTTACGTTTTCTGTTTTGTTTTACGCGGCCTGGTTTTTTTTTGTTCCACCCCAGCCCGGGACAATCAGTTCCCCACCCCCCTCTTTCCGAGGCCTTTAAGTGCCGGAAGAAAAGAAAGGGGAAACAGGAAATTTGTGGGACCTTTTTTTTGGTCCCACAAAACCTGTTGCTATAATACCTTTTTTTTTTTTTATATACAAAAAATAAATTTCCTTAGAACCCCCAAGCGCGAAATGTACATCCAAAACGAAATTTTTTCCCCCTTGAAGGAAGAAACAATTTATGGATCCTGTTCCAGTGGTATAATTTTTGTGGAACGAATGATGTGAAGAAACTTGGGAAAAACGTTAAAGCCCTAAACAATTTTTACAAAGTTGTTGCCCCAAGATTCCAATTCATTGAAACAACCCAGTTAAAAAACGGCCTTTTATGACTCCAGAGTGACACCCTATTGGGAACAGTTTAGCACCACTTGGGGGGGGTGTGGTTAATTTAATAACAAAAATTTTGGGACAATTACTTTTTTTTTTTTTAGGGGTTTTTTTTTTTTTTCTGTTTATAACTAAAACCGTAATTGTGTTGTGGGTTTTTGAAAATTTAACACCCCGCAATTTCCCCGGCGTGATTAACTTTCCCCTCCCTCCCTGGAATCTTAAACTTAAGAAAATTGATATAAGAAAAATACCAACAAATATTTGCAAATGTTTTTTTTTTTTTCGCATGGGGTAAAAACCAGGCGAACTTTTTCCCCTTGGAAACGTTTTTCCGGTAAAGCAAAGCCGATTTTGCCACCCGGGTTACCCATATTGAATTTCCCACGCAAGCCTCGTTTTTTTCCCCAGGGTTTCCTATTCACCGCTTTCAAGTATTGGTGGCGGGCTGGGGCCGGCGGAGTTTAAAAAGACCCCTGGGAACCCTAACCGCCCAACTGGCCGGAAAATAACTCCCCCCACGAATCCGTTGGAGTAAAATTTTTTTTTGTCCGTACCTTCCCGCTTTTAAAAACTTTTTTTGGACCAGCGGTTTTGGTTTTTTGTTCCGGGAATTCCAAAAAAATGGCTAAACTTGGAGTCCCCCCGCCCCCCTTAAACTGGGAAAGGACAAAAGAAAGTGGTTGGGTGGCCCAGCGAGAGCCTTTTTTCCCCGTTTTTTTTAAACATGTCCCCACCTTCCCAAAACACCAAATGTTAAGCCGGGGAAATTAACGTTTTTTTTTTTTTTTGTGTGGTCCGTTTTTTTTTGGAATTTTTCGGAAATAGTATTTTCTGGGGCCGTCCCCCCCCCCCCTTACGCATGAAATTTTGGAAGCGGTCCCCCCCTACTTTTATTTTTAAAGGTGGAGGTTTTTTTTTTATTTTGCACATTTTTTAAATGACCTTGTTTATCTAGTAGCACCCGTTTTTGGCTGGTTTAAACCAACGCACTGATTTAAGTAAAAGGTCAAGTAAAAGGGAAGTTTTGGGTACCGAAAACATCGGTAAACGCGGGAAATATATTTTTTTGGGGTGGAAACATTATATTTTATGTTTTTTGGGTTCCGATTAATTTTGGGGGGTTTTTTTTATTTTTCGTGCTCCAGGGCATCGGCGGGACCCCGTTGTAATTTTTTTGTTTTTTTTTGTAAAGCACGCAAAATAAGTCCATGCCCCCCATATTTTTAATTTAACGTTAAAAAAAAAATATATAAATGCAGCATGTAATCATGGGTCCCGTAATCCTTTTGGTTGGGGTGGATTAATTTTTTTTTATATTTAAGAGGGTGAATAAACGGGGGAAATAGCGTTAAGTTGTTTTGTTGTTTCCCCCCTTAATACCTTTTTATCCCAACTGGGATTTTTTAGTGGGGGGGGGATTTTTTACTCGCCGGGTGGAAAATAGCGTTATCCCATCCCCTTTTTGAATAAACCTGGGGGCCCCATGTCCCACTGGTAAAATTGTACAGGAAAGTTAAGGTTTCAGTTAATGTAACTGGATGGCAAACAATCCCCCCTCCCAACAAATTCAAAAGTACCGCCCCAGGGCCAAAAAATAAATATAATGATTTTATTTGGGGTGTTTCCAAATAAAAAGCTAAATTATAAAAGGGCCTTAAATAAAAACATTGTCCCATCCAACAGAAACCGACGCCAAGGGAAGCCACCCCCAACTTTTTTTTTGTAACGTTTTTGAAATAACATTTTTTGAATTTTATTTTACTAAAATTTAATTTTTAAAATCTGTTTTTTTTTTTTTAAATGTTTTTTGGGGTGGAGTTTCCAGGGGCGTTGAAAAAGTGTTTAAGGAGGGAAGCCAATCCTTTTTATTTTTAGATAACACACACAAAGTAAACTGGGGGACTCCAGCCTGGGAACAAACCCCTTAAAAAAATAATTCCTTACACCCTAAAATTAACAAAAATAATTCAAAACACAAAAGAATTCCCCCCGAACATGATCATGCTTGCATTTAATATTTTTTTTTTTTTTTAACTTTAATTAATTGGGCCGCATGGAAACTTTTTTTTCCGTTGCTAAATAAAAAAAAACACAAAATTCACAAGGTCCCCACCCGGCGTATGCCGAGCCCCCAACGAAATAAAAAACCACAATTTAATCGACCAAAAAATAATATAATATTTGTCCCACCCAAAAATTTATCCCCGCGTTTAACTTTCGACAACTTTCCCTTTTAACTTTTGACCCCTTTTTTTCCTTTAATCGTGGCGTTGTTTGTTTTTTTTTATAACCCAGCCAAACTTGGTGCTACATAACCAGTCCATAAAATGTGGCAAAATAAACTTTCCCAACTCTTTTAATTTAAAACAAGGTTTTAAGACCCAGCTACCCACAAATCATGCTTAAAGGACGGCAGAAAAAAATCTATTCGAAAATTCAACGGACCACAAAAACGTTATTCCGCGGCTTAATTTGGTGTAAGACATGTTTAAAACGAAGCTCGCTGGCACCACTTCTTGTCCTTCCAGTAGCGACTCCAGTAGCCATTTTGAATCCCGAAACCGCTGGTCAAGTGTAGCGAAGACGACAAAATACTCCACGATTCGTGGAGTATTTCGCAGCGTGTCCCAGGGTCTTCTCCGCGCCCAGCCGCCATCTTGAAAGCGGATTAGACCCTGGGAACGAGGCTGCGTGGGAAATCATGTAACCGGGTGCAAAATCGCTTTGCTTTACGAAAACGTTCAAGGGAAAGTTCGCGGTACCATGCATGTATTAAGAAACAAAACTACGCTATCCGTTGGATAGTGATTTATCCGGTGGATAGCGTTTATCCATCCTTTGAACAACTGGGCCCTGGTGGATAGCGTTATCCATCTTTTTACCAACCGGGCCCTGGTCTTTAAAATCCATACCCCTATTTTTCTGACTACTTGTTTCTGTTCTATTTATTGTCTCTCTAGCTGCAGGGGTGGATCTAGAATTGTTATTCCATCAGAGATGGAAGAAAACCGACTTAGTCCCCCGGTCTAAGTTATATAATTACTTGAAGGTGGACCACCTTACATGTATGTAATCACATTGCAGATAACGAGACCATAAACACAACTGGTATGATGAACTATACGCTAAGATGCTTCACCTTTCAGTTCGTTAAAGAGAACCTATACAGTTACAAATGATCTTTGCTTAGAGAGGTTTTTTTAGCGAGTGTTGAAAATAATGTTTTGGCTTTAGTTTTGCTTTACTACGCTCTCTGATTGGTTCGAAAAACTCGTCCCACTTTTAAATCAATCATGACTTGGTCGCACGCGTGTTCCCGCGCTTGGCGCTGGTTACGTGTATTTGCTTCGAGTTCTGATTGGTTTCTTTGTTTTCTTCTGTGTGATAGGTCAGAATGTTTACGTTGGTTTTGTTTTACTACACTCAATTGAAAACTGCTCTATTACCTATACTGAGTATATATAGAGCGTTTTCACAGATCTCACGACGGCCATATTGCTTTTCACAAACAATGAAACTTCTCTTCTTTGGGAAATGAGTTATTTTCTTATGGCAAAAACTTTCTACTGTTTGGGACACCAATATGGGCACAGTGAAAACGCTCTACTAGTTTGTACTGAAGTAGAAACTTAAACTGATATTGTTCTTTCAAACAATCAACAGATTAAATATACCCCTGTATATGTATTGTGTTGGACGAAATTTATCTTGCTACTGATAGTGATAACACTTTCACACAAGTTTAGTCTCAATTTTAGCCTAGACCTTGGGCGGGTCTTTTTTGAGGATATCTTTCAATATCGCTAACACGTCCTCAACCCCTTTCTCAAGTTTTGCAAGTCTTGCAATTGATGACTCGTTTTGTTCTTTGATCTCTGTCATTCTCTTCTCCATGCTTTGTGCGGTAGCCTTGCTGTCAAGATCTTCCCTCGAGCACATCTAAAAGGTGTGGTTAGAACAAAGAGCAAATTAATTAGGTTTTTTCTGAAACCTATTGTAATCACCTTCTGATAAAAAATGAAAGGACATGGGATCGACTGCCGACTCTTTGTCCCATGCTCGTGACAAACTGACTGTATTTATCAAGATGAAACATGTTCCGCAAAAAATTCAGGTCAGATCAACCAATACGAAAACGGCATCGAAAACGTCTGCTAAACCGTGAAAGGTTTAATGATCAAGTACAATGGCTCCTTATGAGCCAGCAGGCATGAATAAGCGGAGTCAATAAGTGACAATGACTCAAGACGTGCAATGTACATCTTTGTACATATCTTAGTCGTCCTTTGTGAAACAACAACAAATTCTGTTCATTACGAACCACGATGGCTAATTTTTCATCGTTTCTCTTGCAATTTAACGTTTGCTTCTTTTGTCAACTATAACATAGTTCTGAAATCGAGAGACAAATTGAGTGAATCTATATAATCGCGAGGTAGATAGAGTCTGATCACAGGCCAAATGGTCCACACAGCCGGAACTTAAACCTATTTTCTACCTAACAGTACAAGAAGCGACTAGGAGTATTGCCACTCATTCTCCGGATGGGATCTAGTAAATCGCTGGTTACCGGCCTTCCAGGTTGGGTAGAGAGAGGCACAGTGAGAGTAAAGTTATATTTCCTAAGAACGCAACACAATGACCTTGGCCAGCACTCGAACCTGAACCCCTTAATCCGGAGTCTAACGCACTGACCATTAGCCACCGCCCCTCCACAGATAATCCGAGTAAGACGCTAACTAAAACATAAATTCATTTTTTCATTTAATAGACGTCGTCCTTGATTCACTTTCCCTGAGTCAACAAGTTATCAATCAGGTCTCTAATACTGTGCTGTTAAATGCTTACCTTAACCAACACACTACACCCGTCAGTCATGCTAATGCAGGGGTACAATGGTTTATCAGCGTCCATGAAGATTTGATCCTCTCCTTCTTTCATAATTAACTTCTTGCCGTTCAGAGTAAAGACAACTGGAACTTTCCCATCTATCTCCCGTTTATTCTCAAACATGACTGTGCAACGAATCCGATCGCCTCGACGAGCCATAGCAGGTCCTGCGACACAAATGCAATATATTATTACTAAAGAAAACAGCACCAGTGCTGGCCAGAACGTCGCGTTGAATAATAGCTGTTATTATACGACATAGCATTTTAGAGTGCGAATACGCACAAAGACGAGAGCAAATATGAGACCGTATTCAACGGTCTTAGTCCCCCTGACCGCGCGCTACGGAAAACACTGTTGAAAGCCTATATTTTGGAAATATATTATGTCGTATAATAAACAATTTATTACAGTTGAGCCCGCAGTCAAATATTCTTTTGTTTTTAAAAAGTATGCAAACGAGTTAGGCTCTCTCTCGAGTCCGGTCTTCATTCTGGCTCATTTTCCCGAACAGCGGCTGGTAATGCGAGTCTACAAATGAGGCTAATGGGCCAATACAATGCCAGATTGATCCTTTCGCCTCGTTTGCATGTCAAACGGCTAACAATACCAGATTGACCCTTTCGGCTCGTTTGCATGCCAAACCGCTGACATCTGTAATAACTGCTATTGGCCATTTCCGACTTGCCTTTTACCTCGGTTTCAAAACGAGTCCAGGTGCAAAACCATTCAAATGAAAATGAGTTTGATTTGCATGAAAATAAACTTGTGAGTAAAACTAATTTCTATATGAAATGTTTTGAAACAGAGATAAAAGGAACTCGGAAATGGCTTATTGCGTACGGATCCAATCCAGTCAAGGTGTTAAATTCCAATAATATGGCGTCCAGCCCGATAATAAGCGAAAATAAGTCCTCCAAACTTGAAACACAGAAAACCCTCCGATAATAATTCCCCTCCAGGATATAAGCCCATTGGCTCATATTTAGATTGAGATTTACAATTATGATGTATTTCGATTAAACTCATTATCGAATTTTGACAAATTTGACAAATACGCGTGTTACTCAGCAGTTGTTAATACAACTTGACCATCCGAAAGTAGCGACTCCTGTAAGTAGTATCCACTACTTCTTATAATACCTTTAGTTTCTCTTCTAATATTATCGCGAATGATCATTCCATCATCAGTATGGTAACCCACAGATCCATTCTTCCATCCCGGCATGTATTTAGTACTGTACTCCTCAGTTACCACTCCCACCGCCAGCCATCTTTTCTCTCCAGTTTCTAAAATGGCGACCTAAAAGGAAAAGCATCTTTTAAAATTCCTCTCAGCTTTGAAAGCCACAGGTCAGGCAATATGCCATAGAAATGCAGTTAATTCCACGTTCAATCAGTCTCGTGAAAAAGGACACCGCACGAATTGGTGCTATCTGGGTAAATTTCATAGTTTATATACAGAGAAATAGAAAACGGCTTTCGTGTTTACCTAGCCTAATGCTAACACGAGAGACAGTTTGAGAGAATTGGAAAGTTTATCTAAACCCGAGCCGCAGACGATGGTTTACATATTGTACTTTTCGAATTCTCCCAGCTTTCTCTCATGTTTGCATCAGGCTATGTAAACACGCAAGTCATTTTCTATTTCTTTTATAAAATAAAGACAACATAATGCAATAATAAGTCATTAACGTACGCGTGTTAACATAGCCTGATGCAAAATGATCATACAAACATATTATGTTTATAAATTGTGATGATATAACCGGCGTGCTCTGATTGGTTGTGTGGTCGTTTTGCATTATTTTTACTCGTTAATGCAGAATGCATTAACGAGTTTAGCGTTTCTATTAGGTTTCTAGACTCCCCCAGAGCCGAAGAATACTTTTCCTTGTTCGCCGACTTATTTTCGGATTA
>MU827813.1:15000-122471 GCA_029204205.1 Desmophyllum pertusum
GTGCACTCTGGTCTGGAATTTGGTTTGGCTTTTAGACGAAACTGTTTTTTTCCATTAATATAAACTAAATTCGATTTTGAGACGACATTATGGCTTTATAATGACGGCTAGTTGGGAGAAAATATATTCCGTATTGGGCGGAGTCGCGAAGCGACGGAGCCCAATACGGAATATATTTTATTGCAGTGGAAACAAAATCAATTCAGAATTATGTCCCACACAGTTTTCTAAAGTACCAAACAGCGATGAAATGGGCAAATAATCCAATTTTGCACCGAAAAAGTTGATTTTACAACTTAGCGCGTGCACATCGCGAAAACCGGTAAACAAACTCTTACAAGAAATAAATGACTTTAATACTCACCATACGCTAACTTTTAGATTGAGCATGTTGTACCGGCGAATAAAGCACTCCATAAATTAGCAAATGACAAGATATAAGCGATTGCCGACGAGTTAATCGAAGAAAACTTTTGAATTTTGATGCGTACGTGAGGAACCCAATTCAGTGCCCCGGTGCCAATCTGTATCTTCAGAACCAATCACCGGCCCGCATTTGAGACGACATTACCGCAAAATAATGTCGTCTCACTCGTAAGCAAAACTATAGGTGGATCGCGATACCATCGGGGAATTTGAAGCCCTTTTCAAATGTTTGCGCAAATGGAACCCATTCCTGGGTAGCTGAAGTCATGTATACGACAGTGTACTAATTTTATAGGTCTGAAATAGGGTATCGATTTTTGGGTCAGGTCTGAAATAGGGTATGGAAAATCACACATTTTGGTCTGAAATAGGGTAAGGGTTTCAAGAAGCGGGCGGCACACCCCAACCAAAGATTTCAGGGAGTACCCCCCCCCCCCCGGGAACGTCCCCTGCTAATTAAGTATGAGAAGGCGTAGGAGATAAAGCCAACGGCTTATCGTGACCACCCCCTGAGCCCAGCCAGCATGATCTTACAGTTGGTTGATGGTCCGGTCGGGTTTCGAACCCGCGACCTCCCGCTCTGCAGTCTGGCGCCCTACCAACTTAGCTAACCAGGTAGCGGTTGTCACAGTCCCTTACCTGTGTTCGCTGATACGTGTTGGATAGCAAAGCTATCAGCATATTAAAAAGAAGGATGACTCCAAAGATATGAAAGGTGGCGTAGAGCAGTCGGGCGAGAGTCACAGAAGGAACGTCCACGGACGTCACAGGTTCGGTCTCCTCTGATGCCCCCAACAGAGTCCAGAACAGGTGAGTGATTATCGTCCACCAACTGCCAAATAAAGACAATGAAAACATGTGATTATAGCCAAATTAAAAATTGTCTGAAAAAACATGTCGCTTTTCGAGCCCCTCACTCTAAGCGAGACGGTTTGAGATTCAAGTAGTATGTTCCAGTCTCTCAGATTTGTTTCTCACACTGAAGCTGGGAGCCTGGAAAATCCTCAGATTCATGCCGAAAATGTCCACATCGATAACGTGGTATTTCAGAGATCCACTGATAGTGTCTCTGATTGGTTGTTACGAGCTAGGTTCTGCACGTCATTATAAATGTGACTTTTTGCCATTTTAGATGAGTTTCGTGGGTGCTCTGGCACTGATTTTTCAACAAAAATTGAACAGGTTTTCCCAGCATACCTCACTCTGGAAACTCTGTTAGATTTCCAAAATTGATGCACCGTTACAAAGATCCATCCTTTCTGCATCAGATGCGTGTCAAACTAATCTCGTCACGTGTTCATTGATGACGTCATAATGGCTTTGATGTGCAAGATTCCAAACTACGCATATATGCGTAGTTGGTACGTTAAGGGTTAATTATTACCAGTTAGTTTTCTGGAATGGGGATCTAGATCTGCTAAACGTAGCTAATCAGTTATTATGTTTACGATATTTCTTGGCTTGGCGTCGCGAACGAAGAATTATGAAGTATTTCCACTACTGCAGGCACGCTGGTGGCTGACGACGCCTATCCGTGAGAGGCAGATTTTGCCACAGCGGCTGCAGGGGAAAGTTTCGCTGTTGACGCTTTGGTTCTTTCTCCTATTTCGTATCTCCTCACCAATGACTCTTCGGTACTTCTCAAAGGAGGAGGCTGCTTCTCTAACTATCCGCCTCCATGTATCACGATTTGCAGATTGAGACTCCCAATGGCGATGATCAATATTGCAAACTGTGGGGGACTTTTATTTATTTACAGTGCAAGGAAAAAGGCTTTTTGCGCGCACTTACCATGAAGGTCCGGAGTTTGTACAGATGCTGAAATAATATACGAAATGGTTAGTAATCATGTCAGTTTTCAGCAAGCTGTCGCTTTCGAAAGGGGATTTTACTATGACTGCATCCTGGCCCGCCTCACCGTAATTACATCCGCTGCATATACATTAATTTGAATGATTTTACATGACATTTACGATTAAATGTAAATGTTTCTTCAAAGGAGGAACTTTTATTTATTTATTTATTTTTCATAAATGGGTATTGGCTAATTGCTTGGGAAACTAGAAAGATTTGAGTGGGAGGACTTGCGATGGACTCTCCTCCATCCACGGGGAGCTAATAGTCATACCCACCAAGCCACAAAATCGACATTAAGCAACAGCCTCAATTCGCCGCCAAGCAGCCTCGTTAACTAGGTATGACAGATGTCCTCGATACTTTGGAATTAAGGGACATAGACTAAGCAGCCGTTGTAAAATAGACTATAGTAAGATTCGTGGCAAGAACTCGGATTACTACATATCCTATTAGACAGAAATGGGAGAGTAAATCGGTGTACAAGCGCAAAAAAACGTTTCTCTCGGCTGATTAAGTAGCATCGTCATCAGCATCAAACAGTTTGGAAACAAAGCACTGAATAAAAGCCAAATTACAGGACAGTTGACAGTAAAATTGTCTATCCACCTGAAGGGAGGCTCAAGGAGAGTATAATTATTGGGGTAAAAAGTCCCAGGTGCGTATCACAACTAAACAAGGAGTGAAATCATGAAACAAACATGCACTTACATGTCATTTCCATCACTTCCATTGGCAATAAAAGATTTCTCAGCCATGTACACTTTGGTTATAGCGATGGAGAAAGCCAGAATGGCAGCTGCAAACTGCCAGAATATGATGCGAATATCTGCGAGAATGCTAAATAAAGCAATCTGGATGGGGCCAATATGTCTCGAGTGTTCCATTACGTAACCAAATGCCCTTAGTGTGAGACACAAGGTGTTAAAACTGTAGAAGTAACCAGCAATGGCAAGAGCTCGGTTGTTCATCTCAGATCCAGACATGACCACGATGGCTAACCGCAGTGTGAAAATTATCAGATAGACAAGTAGACTGACGAAGTCGAGCCTGTTCCAGCAGTCACTAAAGAAAATCAATCAATCAATCAATCAATCAATCAATCAATCAATCAATCAATCAATCAATCAATCAATCAATCAATCAATCAATCAATCAATCAATCAGTCAGTCAGTCAGTCAGTCAGTCAATCAGTCAATCAGTCAATCAGTCAATCAGTCAATCAGTCAATCAGTCAGTCAGTCAGTCAGTCAGTCATTCACAATGACAATCAGTCAATCACTGATTTAGTAGTTTGAGTAATAGTTGACAATATTGAAATCGGAAAATTTATATCAAGAAATTCGTGAATATAGACCTTAAGACTACAGTGTAATCCCGATTTCTCGAAACCTCGATTTTCACCCCGATAATTCGAACCAAACGTCGTTTCCCTTGGATTTCATTGTTTCACCGTAATTTTACCCCCGATATTTCTAACCCCCCGATTTCTCGAACCAATTTTCGTTTCTTGGAGGTCAAGAAATCGGGATTCTACTGTAAATGCTAACCAATTTGGGTATAATTGGATGAAAACATTCCAAGGCTTGTAAATCATTTACCTGAGATATATCGAGAGCGTCTTTAGACGAATCCATTTTGATTGAGCCCCCTCTCTCCGTTGCTTTATGCGTTGTAATATGTCCCAGATTTGTTTAGACTCTACCAGATAGCGGCCTATGAAGAAAACGAGGATGGCCCACTCTAATCCGCTGAACGCTATGGTTGATGGCGATAAACACAGAGCATAGTGCAGAACAACAAGCACTATATAGCTCAGCGTGTCGCGAACAAACTTGAAGTATGGCGTCTCCAAGTATATTAGATACATCTCTGCCACTAAAAATATAAAACGTATAATAAAAGTAACTAATATGGCTGCTAAAGACATGAGTAAAGAATAATTTATTTTTCGTTATCCTTGGTTCTTTTGACTCGCCGATCCTGTCTATTAAGTCACTACAAAAATTATATACATTCATTTGCAGTTTACAGATTTGTAACGAAACGAAAGCGAATCATATTTATTATAGATTCTACTATCCTGTTTACGACTAAAGAGGGGACAGGAACATTCAAATGTCCCATCTCCCTATTATTTTTAACTCTCATTTTTCTCCCTTCTCCCTAATTTTTCAGCCATTTCTCTCTCCTCTCTAAACCGTTCCTCTCCTCTCAAAAAAGCACAGAGTAAACTGCCTCCTCCACAGGCTTTTCGCGAGAGCGCGAAGCGCGATTAAACCGGGTGAGCGAACGCGAAGCGCGAGGGAGCTTGGAACGAGCGCGAAGCGCGAGAGCGGGGGATCGTTCCCCGCGCGCCCCGTTCTAAATTATCCCCGCGAGCGACTGGGGACGAGGCAGCAGAGTAAACATGTTTAAAAGTTTAAATAGCTTTGTGCATAAAACCTGAAAGTTCCCATAACGAAACCACAAGTGGAAACTGGTTTTCAATTTCAAACTTGTTTAATTTGTACGAACGCGGTGTGTTTGATACGATCCCAAAGAAAGTCTGCATAGGAGGCTAATACGATACCTGTTACATGACGATCGTCCTTGTTCGCTACTTGGCTCCTTTCGTATCGTTCGCTTCTTTTCTTCACCAGTGAAAACACAGAAAACAGGATTGGAGAAAACACCAAATCGAAAATACACCAGAAGCGGAACAGTAATAGCTGCAGCCAGCTTCCCAATTCGCTCTTCTTAAAATCACGACCACGCCATGTTTTCTTCATACATTCATCACGACCATGCCATTTACGAGTCATCTCATCATGTACCACTGGATGCGTGAAGAACTGCAGAGATGGAAGAAATCCAATTGATTAGTTACATCGGCCACGGCTCGAGCGTCGACAGTTAGCAATGAACGTTTGACCTACAGTAACGGTCCCCCTTGTTCAAAACAACTAACTTCGCGACATGTGAACTACCGTAACGCAAGCGCAAATGCAAGGGGAAGGAATGAGAGAAATCAACGATAGATTTCATCAAAATATATATTCACCCATGTAGGTGACTATTTTAGTCTTTGGATGACCCTCCTGTAAATCACTTTTGGGTGAAGTTGTCATCCTCAATAAAGTTAAATACAGTCTCATACAAACTCTGTTAGTATTTACACATTCCGGTAAGTGGCCAGCTCCAGTTGCGGACACTTTTTCGTCTTCTAGGGGTGCCCGCTTACGGAAGCGTCGACTGTAATTAAAGTTGATAACTATTTCAGATTGGTTTTGGTACCTTTTTTTGATCTAAATCAATGGCGTCGTCCACGATATCATCCAGAAAATTTTCTCCAAATTGTTCACGTTTTTCTTGATCAGATCTCAGTGGATCAAGTAAACAATAAGTGAACTTCTCTACGGAATTTGCCAACTGATTAAACCTTTCTTCGTCGGGTCCCTTGTTGTCTGCCCGTCTACGAAGCTCGAAGCTCACCTTCAGTTGAAAAAAAAAAAACGCAAATAAAGTTTAAAATGAGCTATGTGGCCCTTGCATGTTAACCAAAGTTTTGTACTACATGAAAACCATTATTAATAATACATAGATAGGATAGAATATTTGACTACAAATGTATTGGAATACAATTATGTTGTTGACTTCCGGGCAATATTTCGTACACTTTTTAATTTACTCTACTTGGTTTATATCAGTAACCTTTGACCGTTTTGATTATGTAAATGTAGATGTTGCACTATTCCTACGTACCTTCATACTCATTAGCAAGGTATTGGAGTCACATTTTTTAAACGCTCTTGGTTTAATGGTATTCTCAATGTCCTCAAAGTTACCCTTCTTTATCTTTTTCAGGAAGTCGTTTTCGAATGTTTTCTTTTCTTCTCGTTTCTTTTTCTTTCCTCGTCTAAAATCAACAAAGTTTGCAATAAAGTAACATTTGGCGATGATGAATACATGAAATATTTGATATATGTGAGCTGCGGTGGAAAGAACGAAAATTAAAAGAATGAGATATTCGCAGTTATAGATTTTAACGTAAGCAGACATGTTCCCGTGAGGGGTCCCTGCGAGAAGTCCAGGGGACAAGTCCATTCGTGTACACTTCCCATGTTCTATTCGTGGGGATCAAACTTTGGATCCCTGCGACTTGTCCCATGAATTCATACCGGTTTGAATCGAAGGGACAAGTCCCGGGGACATATCCCCTTAAACTGTGTTTGTCCTGTCGTGTGAACTGTTCATGGGATTGATTCTTCTGCGACCAAATAAGGAAATAAACCAATCAAACACACCAAATCGGAGTGTCCCTGCACCGCAACAAGCGCCCTCGTGTGTAAGCTCAAGGGACTTGTCCCCAGGACACAGTCTAGTTGCTACAAGTCCCCACAACCAGTCCCCTCGTGTGAACAGCTACAGGGAAAAGCCTTGGACCGTGGACAAGGCGGCCCTCTTGGGTACCGACCGTTTACCCACCGCGCCTCCCACGATTAACTCCAATAGTCTAACTAGAACGCCGTGAAATCATGTGGGCTAGTTTTACTTAGCCTCTCTTACAATATAATCCGGCTCACAATATCGTCACTCGCGCCACAAACTGAGACAGAGTTTTAGTTACGACAGACGGGGACACGCGCGCAGAAGATAAGAAGCAGACACAAAGTACTAACCTGAATCAAAAACAGGTAGCTCAGTTAAAAGATTCCCATTTTCATGTTCCTCGCACGCCATTCCTTTATTGATAAATCCTGCAAAAATGTAAGCAAGCAAGCAAGTACATTTAAGTACTTAACGTTCAAACCCATGAATAGAATTTAAAATCCACCGCTGCAGTTTGTATGTATTTTCATGTTTGTTCACTTACGTTCGCGAACGGTTAAGTGTAACAAAACCTGATTTTATCTCATTCATTGTTCATATTTTCGGAGATGAAGTTTCGCGTAACAAGGTCCAGTAAAATTCAGCGAGAATAAGCTATGCTCAACAGTTGGTAAAAACAGGTCCACAAAGGACCTGTCCGAGGAGGTATTGGTGTGAATATGCAGTCAACTCACGATTCCCTTCAGGAATATACTTTTATTCGGTGGGCAAGCGTTGTACGGAGTGTAGCAAGGAGAGCCGGATTCAGAAACGAATACAGTTTCTAGCTTTTTGCTCTATACATACAACAATTTCTGCCTTCTGATTGGCTGAGAACATGCTAATTTATCCCAAATTGAGCGCAGAAAGTTGAAATTGATAGTGCAAAAGTTGAAATTACGGCAGCTTGATTCGGCCAAACAAAATGGCGGACAAAAGTGTGAACAAAATTCAAACTAAGCAGAATTATAATGCAAAGACGTGCAAACAATGCAAAATACAGAAATAACAGATTATCAACAAAGTGCAGAAGACGAGGGATAAACACAAAAGCCGCGAGGACAAACGAAAACATGAGCGCGGACGGTATTCAACAAAATCTTCGTCGGGAAATACAAGTTTTTAAATTGTTCTTCAAAGCGAAGCGAGAAGAAGGGCGAGACAGATAGCCTATACAAACCGGAAACTTAGAGATGAAAGGTTTAATCATTCTGCTTTTTTACAAACGAAAAAGCTTAGAGACTTCTGTAGTTGCTGAAAGAAAAGCTCGTTGAATATCAAAAGGTTGAAAATGCATTTAAGAGGAAAATCTAACCTGTGCATCTCCAGTGAAGATACTCTACGTCACAGATCCTTTGTGAACCGAGAAGGACCGAGAGGAGACTAAGGCAAATGGTGAGTCAAAATGACGGCAAATTTGAAAGTTTTATGAAATTCATAAAAAAATTGTGTGAAAATCACAAATTTTTTTCGCAGAAGTTCCTTGAGATATGTTTAGATTCAGATGAGAAAATAAAAATAAAAAGGTTATGGGCACTTTAACGCACACGCCGGCAATAATGGATAGTTGAACAAGCCCAGTATCCATAAAAATTCAACAATATATTTGATTGTTTGCTTGTTTGTTTTTCAAATTTCGTTCTCATGATCAATGACTAGTTATGTGCTGTGTTGAAGAAGAAGAAGAAGAAGAAGAAGAAGAAGAAGAAAGGAATGTCTTTACTTACCAAAGGGAGGCCCGTCAATGTTCATCCTGTGACACAAATGAATGAAACGGCGATAAACATTAAAATATTAAATATCGGGTAAACTCTTCACTCAGTTAGCGTACAGCCACGATTATATATCTTACTAGTAATACGTGACTCGCATGGGTCTTCGCGAAGCTGGGATGTGGATTAATTATTGTTGGGGTGTGAGGATGATAACCAGACTTTAGAGATCGACTGAAGCTCGCTTGTCTCCCGACATGTATCTGCTCTTTCCTGTTGACGGTCTTGTTTCCAACAAACGACTGACTTTCAGCTTCAACCGGTAGATGTACAATGTCAACACAATCTACTAATAAATTGTAGCGAACTTGTTGAAGCCGAATTAGTTTCGGAAATTGATGGACTGTTTTCCCCGCTTTTCTCTCGAATGATCTGAAACCACCTCGCTTTTGCAGCTAAAATCTTCTCTTACTCATTCAGCCGCCTGGCAAATTCGCAATATCGATCGGCGAATTATTTTATTTTATATTACGTCGACGTCAGTGTTATTAAGCAAAGAAAAGGGAAAACAAAGAACGGCCCGGGATTCGAACCCAAGAAAAAAAAGGACCCCAGGCGGATTCGAAGCCTCGCCTTCAGTCGCGAAGATCAGATTTAAAAGTTAGCGTCTTACACCATTAGGCCACCAGCGCGCTGTGTGACGTCATGCCATCCCCCAAATCACAAATAAATAAACAAAGAAAGAAATATGACCGTAAACGCCAGACGAGATTTTGATCCCGCCTGTGCTCCTGGGAGACAAAATTATTAAACCTCGCTTCGCGAGGAATGAATAACAGGAAGAAATTAAAGGCAATGGATCAATAGGTACCCCATCCTTTCCCCATCCTTTACTGTTTAGATATCAAGTTATTATTAAATACTCAATCACTGTTATTGCATTTCTGGCCTTCTGATTGGCTCCTTGCTCCCATGTTATCAGCTCATAACACGGATTCTGCCAACACCCTTTGTGACCAAATATGGTAAATAACGCGCTAGCTCGATAAAGTTCGTTCGTCGAGAGAGTGAAATTTGAAAAAGATGGCCAGAATCATTACGTAAAATACTTTGGCCATTCTAAATCAAACAAAAGTCAAGTTTGGAACGAAACATTTAATGGGAAATGCCTGTAAATGTACAACTAATGCGACTGAACGAGCACTAAAGGCAGCCTGAAACAATTTAAGCTTACGGGAAGATCCGCCGAAAACCGGCACAATTATGCTTAATTCTTCAAAAAAAATGAAAAACCTGTTTACAACACAATTTAAAGCTTAACCTATTCCGTATTGTTACCTTATATTTCGAAGTTTTCGCATTTTAAATTCACCCAATAAAACAAATAGGTTATCATAACTAGAAAGACCATTAAAATAGTAATTTAGGGCGGATTCATTTGCAACATATGCGTATACTTGTCGCTTTTCTTACGCGTACCCAGTTTAAAATGACTGATGCGTCGATAGCCCCAAATCAAATCCCATGGGTCAACATGTCCGCCAGAGTCTTTGTCATTTTAATCCTCTCGGGAGTGGTTGTAAACCAGCAATACCGAACGTGAAAAAACTCCTTCAAATTTGGAAGCTTGTGAAATTTTTACATTAGCTCAGTCCTTAAGCGCGTAATCACGTAAATTTCAATGCTGTGAGTTCACTAAATATTGTTGAAAATTCGAGAACCTATTCTTTTGCGTCGCATTCCTGGTAACGCGTATAGGTATGTGATTAATCAATGGTGTATCGATTAATCGCATTCAACGTCGTGGTTTCAAATACGCCCAGAATACATCAGCGAACTTGCCAAAGTGGTCCAAAATTAACATCGAATTCCGAATAATATTTTTATGCACAAAATTGACTAATCGCGTTCAACGTCGTGGTTTCAAATACGCCCAGAATACATCAACGAACTTGCCAAAGTGGTCCAAAATTAACATCGAATTCCGAATAATATTTTTATGCACAAAATTGACTAATCGCGTTCAACGTCGTGGTTTCAAATACGCCCAGAATACATCAACGAACTTGCCAAAGTGGTCCAAAATTAACATCGAATTCCGAATAATATTTTTTATGCACAAAATGTTTTGGATTCACTATCCAATTGTCATTTTTTTCTGATCTTTAGATCATGGAACCAAAAAAGGCAGGATTCCGCACAGCCCATACCTCAACACAAATGCGATTCTTTTGTTAGGAGAACAATAGCCAAACAATTGGATGAACGAACAAAGAAACAATAATTACGGGAGCAAGATGTTTGTGACAGCCACGATCGCCCATCTTTGGAGTTTTCCTATCTCCTATACGTTGATTCCTCAAATAGCGCAGTGTAATTTTCGTTTGAAATTTCACTTAAAACGAAGAAAGAAGAAGAAGAAGAAGAAGAAGAAGAAGAAGAAGAAAAAGAAGAAGAAAAAGGAAAAAGAAGAAGAAGAAGAAAAAGAAAAAGAAAAGAAAAAGAAAAAGAAAAAGAAAAAGAAAAAGAAAAAGAAAAAGAAAAAGAAAAAGAAAAAGAAAAAGAAAAAGAAGAACCTATTACAAATAAAATAAAAAGAAAATTAGCCTGCGTAGCAGTCGTTTCCTTTCCGAGAGCGCGGGATACGCGTGAAGGCCCCTCCTGCGCTCTCGGAAAGGAAACGACCGCTACGCAGGTTACAAAAATATACGCTCAAATGAAATTATTTCATTCAACTGTAACAAGTTATTGCACAGAAACAATTACAATATCTTGTTAACACACAGCAAAAAAAGCCGAGTAAAATGAACTCAAAATACTGAGTAAATCCTTGCATATATCAAACTACGGGAAGTTTTTTTCGGTGAGACTTCTAATATTTTCAAAAATGAAGTAGAAATCACACTTAAATATTGTTTTTAAGTTAAAATAGTTTTAAAAAATCTGGCCCCAAGAGGACTTGAACCCTGGACCGATGCCGGGTTACCAAGCGTGATGCATGACCGCAAGAGTACCCGGGCTAGCTGCCAGGTTTCGGCCGGAATAATTTGGCTATAGATATCCCTAACACCTAATAGCTAACTAAATAACTTGGCCTAACCGGAGTTTTAAAGTAGGCTAACCCGAGTGCTAATTTGGGCTAATTCGGGCTAATTCGTTCTAATTTGGGTTAATTTGTGCTAATTCGTGCTATACTATACTATGTGGTATAATCGTCATGAGGTGTCCTACCTCCCGTGGGTAGATGTTACTTTTACCCAGCCTAGGATTTTAAATGACAATGCGGCTTTTGATTGTTTCTTTTGTTTTATATTTCAATACCCGACTTTTTAAATGGGGTATTGTAAAATGGCGTTCCGCCTTTAATCGGGTCCAATCGGCAAATTGTCGGTGATGACATTTTAGTATGTCCAACGATGGTCTAGTCTCCTACGCAGCCGTTATTTGTGTCGTCACGCAACGCTTCTCCCCACTAACGGCTGTTACCAACCTGGACCACATTCCTTTCCTTTTGTTTTGACCGCAGTAACTTTGACACCTATCGGCAAAAAACGTGACTGTTACCGTTTGCCGAAAACCTGCTAGATCGATCCAATCTAGGATGTCTGTTGTAATTATAATGAAGTTTTTTCGACATTAATGTTTTCATATCATACATTTTTCTTCAGTAAAACCGTGTTTTATTTTGATATCTGGTGTGCGTCAAATGCAAAAGGCGGCATAATGGCGTGCGTTTGACGTTTCCGATGCTAAGGTAATGATAAGACAATCTATGATTGGTGTATTTATTTGGGCGCGAGCGAGTTCCGAAAATGGCACTGCAACTGTGATTGGCTTAAATCTGCAAGGGAATGTTGTCCAGGTTGCGTGACGACACAAATAACGGCTGCGTAGGAGACTAACGATGGTCTAGTGGGGGAAGTTTAACTAGGGCATCTAAATGTTCAATTTTATCGACTATCTTGGCTATACAAATCATTTTAAAGTGCCTATAACCCTTGCTCAGACTATATTTTCCCCGAAAGTAATTGCCTCATGGAACATTATTTTGCCAAAAAAATTTCAAGTTTTGAATTGCCATTTTTTTACAGCTATTCAAAGTCAGCGAAAAATCATCATTTGTGCTTCCTGTGTCTGGGGACGAGTGTTATGACGTAGCCTCCGGAACACGCTTCTGACGGTCTTCACAACTTCACTGCTTTTCTACTCTCTAAATCATCAAAAAGTGCCAGATCGATGCACGGTATACGGATGTTCAAACACAAATAGCATAGAAAAGGGAATATCTCTTCAACAAGTGATCGTCTTCCGTAGGCTACGTCACAGAACAGCTCGGCCCAGGCTCACCGCGCGCGCAGATTTTCAGCGCTGAGGCGCGGGTTTAAATGCTTCTAAAATAATGAAGGAAATGGCGAATTGGATTTTTTCTTTTGAATATAATATCTTCAACCTTCCTAGTTTAAGAAAAATATATAGCTAGCAAAGGGCTATAGGCACTTTAAGCGAGTAAATAGAAGAAAAGTTTTACGTAAATCAGGATGAAATCTGTATCCGATTTACAGATATTCATTGAACATTCATTTATGAATTATTAATGAGTGTTATAATAATATTGTTGATACTCACTGCTTGCCATCAATTTCATCTCCTTCCATTTTTTCTTCTTCTAAATCTTGAGTTTTCCCAAAAGATTGTTTTAGCTCTTGGCAGTCCTCTTTTCCTGATAAATGATAGGGGTGATTAGTTTACAAAATTACTGACTGCCTGAGACATTGTTGAGTTCAGACTAAAATGTAAACTTAAAGCATAGTTAATAGAGGGAAATGGTTATGAAGCCCGGGACCGTGCACATCTTTTGTTTTGCGCTCATACACTATGCATGAATTACGTAATCGCAACGTTTCTATTGGTTAGTTGCTTGAACACACGTAACCACCTATTGTATTTTGTCAGGTTTTGTGCACGGTTAACCCCCAAAATAGCGAACAAAAAACATATAACAAAGAACTTTGCCGGGCTTCATAACCATTTCCCTCTATTAACTATGCTTAAAGGGACTGTGTAAGCTGGTGCCCATGTGCGGTAGGGTCCACTAGAAGCTAATTTGCATACGACCTTTTTTCACAGTTTGCGGTAATCTGGAGTGAAGTATTTTATGTGGAGTAAATAAAGGCGAGTCGTAGGCTTCTGTAAATTAGTTTTAATGTAGCTGCGCTGCAATAATTGTAACACTGATTTATAATATAACTGAACGAGGTTATTGATAACATAACACGATAATTTAACGGAACAACTCATTCAACTGCTAAATTCACCCTTTTGCTTTTTTGACTTGACATTGAGAAATAAAATTCGGCCATTTATTTTCCGTAGCAGTTTATTCATGGTCTGAATTCTGCTAACAGAACTTTGACAAAAATCCTCGAAGAATGTACGCCTTCGCTGGCCGCCAAGACTAGTTCGAAGGTCAAAACAAAATTATTGTAGCGCATGCGCCGTATTGAGTTTAGGAGAGCATGCGCAGTTGTTGTGGTTATGTTTTGGAGATTACAAGAATGGTACTAAATTGAATTTCTCCGTGTCTTTGTGCTCATTCTTCGCTAAGCAGAACGCTACAACTGGTGGCAGCGGTGGGATTTTGCAGAACCGTTCGTAAGACGATAATTTTTCTTGTTTATGTTTATCGCTGAAGTCATATTTTGGCTATTTTCGCTCGGAGTGCTGGAGCACGTGGCAAATATGGATTCCTTCGACTCTGGCTTATTTTCAAGTTGTTCAACTCCTGCACCAAACAAATCACCTGCAAATCCCTTCAAACCGGAAAATCCGTTCCGTAACAATCAGGAGTTAACCACAGAAACAGATGCAAGCATTCTGACTTCCGTGACCGAGCTTTGGAACACTGCTCGTAGTGCCAATACCACAGGAACAACACAACAAACAAGTAATAACCGCCGGTTCGCGAAACCAATTAAGCTTCCCATGACTACGATGGACGTACCTGCTTACGAGATTACTTGCGACATTTCGATAGATGTGCTGTCATAAATGGCTGGACCCCAGAAGAATCAGCCGCGTTTTTGTCTGCAGCCCTTCGTGGCGAAGCCCAAAAACTATTACATGGTATGTCTGACTCTGATTGTAGAGATTACTCCAAGTTAGTGGCAAGACTTGAATTACGCTTTGGTGTGGAAAAACAAGCTGAACTTTTCCAAGCCAGACTCCATAACCGCCGGCAGCAGGAAGGTGAGTCCCTCAAAGCTCTTGCTTCTGACATAAGAAATATGGCTGGTTTGGCATACCAAGATTTAGATCCACTAGCCCAAGAGCGGTTTTCCGTACAACATTTTATTGATGCCATACATGATGTTGACGATAGAATGCGACTTCGGCGAGACAAACCGCGTACATTAGATGAAGCTTTACTAACTGCATGTGAATTAGAAGCCTTTCGCATGGTTGATACTGGACTAATGACATCAAAACCAAAACTTAGGTCGGTCGAAAATTTCAACAATGAGACAAGTCAGCTAGCACACCAAGTTGAGGAACTGACACAGCAAATTAAAACTCAGCAGCAGCAACACCTCGCTCAACAGGAAGCGTTACATAATCTTGCAGATCAAGTACAAAAATGTATGAGTGTGGAAGGGCAGACTCCATACCCAAAGTACCCAAACCAAAACAGGTACCCTCCACGACGAAACTTAGTGTGCTGGAATTGTAACCAACAAGGACATTTCCAACGAGATTGTCAATTCCGTAGGAATACAGAGTCTGCGCAAAGCCCAATGTCGGGAAACGAGAGAAAGGCGTTCCCTGCAGCCCGGGGGAGCGTCTAGATGATTCAAAAGGGCAACTGCCTCATGGTGTCAAGATTGCTCCAGACATATCTCATGGCTTGTACATAAAAGGATTTGTTGCACAGCAGGGTGTTAACTGTTTGATTGACACTGGATCCGTAAAGACGATTTTGTCTAGTAAAGTATATGACAGGCTCCCACAAAGTCAAAGATTTTTCCTCAGGAATGAGAATACCGATATTTACCTGGCAGATGGTAGCAGTAGCAAGACTCGCGGTACAGGAGAGACAATGTTAAGACTAGGCAGTCAAGAATTGATGGTCAGTCTTGTGGTGGCTGACATTGCAGATGAGGCAATACTGGGCATGGACTTATTATCTCAAGCCGGGGCATCCCTAGACGTTGTTCAAGGAACAGTTACTGTCAATGGAGAGACAATTGACTGTCACGACTCAAGGAATCAATTGCTTAGTTATCGATGTATGGTTCGCCGATCTGTTATCATTGAGGCACATTCTGAAGTTGTCTTCCCAGTAACTATCAGGAAACGAAGGGTAGAACCCACTCCCTTAACTCCGGACTTTGGCTTGCGTATTTTGGAACCCTGCAATAGCTCTCGATTACAAGACAAGGGATTGGTCATTGCTAGGACATTAGTAAATGTAGGAGGAACTTCAAGTGTGCCAGCCCGAATCCTTAACTTGTCTGATGAACCACAGGTCCTGCAACCTAACACGGTTATAGCATTAGCCAAGCCTGTGCACAGTGTGAGGGAAATATACTTTCCAGAGGATGTGACGGGAACGAACATGGAGCCTCAACAAGCGCAGGGTCAGGGCCTGGAAGATGAACTGCCTGAACCACTGAGAGAACTTGTCGAAAGGGGCTCAGCGGATCTTAACGAGGAGGAAAAACAACAAGTGGTTAACCTTCTGATAAGGTACAAGCATGTGTTTTCAATGAACGATTGGATCTTGGAACGAGTAATGACGCACAACATCACATCAACACTGGAAGTGCCGCACCAATAAGACAACGCCCTCGGAGGGCTGCACCATGGAAACAGGCAGAGATTGACCGTCAAGTCAACAATCTATTGACAGAAGGAAAGGTGCAAGAATCAAACAGTCCATGGGCCTCCCCAGTAGTCTTGGTCACAAAAAAGGATGGTAGTCAAAGACTGTGCGTAGATTATCGCCAATTAAATTTAGTCACTGTAAAAGATGCATTTCCCCTTCCACGCATAGATGACTCTTTGGATTGTCTGTCTGGTGCCAAGTGGTTTTCCACTCTCGACATGGCCTCCGGATACTGGCAGGTCGGGATGGACCCCACCACCAAACATAAAGCCGCATTCGCTACTAGCAACGGATTATTTGAGTGGAACTGTATGCCATTCGGTCTCACGAACTCACCAGGAACATTTGAAAGATTGATTACACTTGTATTGAAGGGGCTTCAGTTCAAAATTTGTTTGTGCTACTTGGACGACGTCATAGTCTTTGCTCAAACCTTTCGGGAACACCTCCAGCGGCTGGAAATGGTACTTGTACGATTCGCTTCGGCAGGCCTCAAACTCAAGCCCAGAAAGTGCAATCTTTTCCAGCACAAGATCTCGTACCTAGGGCACGTTGTGACTGAGCAAGGTGTAACAACTGATCCTGCAAAGGTCGAACGAGTTTTAAACTGGCCAGTTCCCGAGAGTGCAACTGAAGTCAAGAGTTTCCTTGGTTTAGCAACATACTACAGGCGTTTTGTCCCAGGATTTGCAAGCATAGCTAGGCCTCTGTACCAACTCACAGAACCAACCAAAGAATTTGAATGGACTAACGAATGCCAACACGCATTTGATAAACTGAAGGAACTACTCACTTCCTCTCCTGTCTTGGCTTATCCAAAACAAGATGGACTATTCATTCTGGACACGGATGCTAGCAATCACGGGATCGGCGCCGTTCTTTCCCAGGTACAAGATGGAGTCGAGAGGCCAATAGCATACTCTAGCAGGACACTCTCAAAATCTGAGAGGAATTATTGTACCACAAGACGGGAGCTACTGGCAATCGTCGAATTCACTAAACTGCACCGACATTATCTCCAGGGATCCCAGTTCTTAGTTCGGACAGACCACGCCCCACTACGGTCTATCCTTGCGACAAAAGACCCAGAGGGACAGTTAGCACGCTGGATTTCCTTCTTGAGCACGCTTAAGTTTAACATTGAGTATCGAGAAGGCAAACGTCACAACAATGCTGATGCCTTGTCTCGGAGACCCTGTGATGACCGTTGCAAATGGTGCCAAGTGTGGAAAAAGAAGGAACCCTACCCAGGTGTGAAGTGGGAACACAGACCGAAGTGGAAGAAGAACTAATAGGGGCACCTACAACCAGTCGCCCCCTGCAGAACAAATGTGAAGTGGTGAAATTAGAACCCATGTGGACAACGGAGTACCTAAAGCAACAACAGTCAGTAGATCCCATTTTGAAGACCTTCATTGAGCTGAAGAAGTCTGCTAAGGAACGCTCACAATGGCCGGACGTCTCAGATAAAAGTCCTACATTGAAAGCACTTTGGTCACAATGGGATCGCATTTCCCTCCAAGACGGAGTATTATGTCGTAGATGGGAGAGTGATAGTGGTGACAGGGTAACATACCAAATTGTACTTCCAGAGAGTTTGAGAGAGACTGCCCTCAAAGCCCACCACAACCATACGACAGCAAGCCATAGAGGAGTTAACAAAACTCTCAGTTCTCTTAGACAGCGCTATTATTGGCCTGGTCTGACTTCGCAGACATACAGATGGGTCACCAGATGTCATGATTGTGGTGCAAAGAAGACTTCCGGACGAAAACGGCGCGCTCCTTTGAAACAGTATGTCGTGGGTGCTCCCCTCGAGAGAATTGCAATGGATATACTCGGTCCCCTGCCATTAACGACCAGCGGAAACCGATACGTGCTTGTTGTAACTGATTACTTTACTAAATGGACAGAAGGTTATGCCATTCCTGACCAGACTGCCCCAACTGTTGCAGAAAAGTTGGTGTCTGAGTTCATTTGTCGGTTTGGCGTGCCACGACAACTCCATAGTGATCAGGGCACGAACTTTGAATCAAAGGTCATGGCGGAAGTTTGTAAACTGCTAGACATTGAAAAGACTAGGACAACACCCTTACACCCCCAATCGGATGGGCAAGTTGAAAGATACAATCGCACGTTGATAGAGATGCTTAGAGGAAAGTTAAATGACAAGCAAGAAGATTGGGATCTTCAGCTACCCACATGTATGATGGCTTACCGGTCTTCCGTTCACGAATCCACTGGGTCAACACCCAACGAACTGATGTTAGGAAGAGAAATCGAAGTGCCGTTGGATGCTATTACGGAGTTCTCCCCAGATACTCCGAGTCCGGTCACCGATTATGCACAAGCCTTGCACCAGAGGTTGGCTACTGCGCACGAGTGTGCACGTCAAAAACTGAAGAAAGCTGCTGTGCGCCAGAAACGAAATTACGACAAGAAGATGGCTGGAAAACCCTTCCAAGCGGGTGACAGCGTGTGGCTGCATCAAGTACGACGTAAGAAGGGGAGAAACCCAAAGCTTGACTGTCCATGGGAGGGTCCGTACCTCGTGACTGCTGCCTTATCAGATGTGGTTTACCGTATCCAAAAGTCACAGAGAGCCAAGCCCAAGGTAGTGCATTCGGACAGGCTGAAGCCTTATCTGGGACCACCTCTTAAGAGTTGGATATCTGCTTGTGTCCCCCCTCCGCTAAATGAATCCGAAGTCGTGCAGAGTGTTGCTGCTCCAGAGCAGGTGGTTGTTGATGATGGAGTAATCCAGTCTTCACCTGATGGCGAACCAAGCATGCACCATTCCGATGTGGAGTCGGAAGCTTCAGTGGAGGAGTTAGAAGACGGAGAGGATGATGTCCGGCCCGAGCAAGAGGATGGGTTGCAGAATGCTGAGGTTCCTGCGGACTGTGGGGCTACAGAATCAAGTAATGATGGTGGAGCCGACATGGCCATGGAACAAGACCCACTTGCGGAGACAGTGGTAGAAGGAGTACAAAGAGGCCAAGGAAGAAGAAGGGTGAAGGCCCCTGAACGTTTTGGAGAATGGGTTAACACGTTAAAACATTAATTGAGTTGATTTACGGAGACGAGTATAACTGAGTGGCACTAGATTGAACGAGACTTGAACTGAACCCTTCTTTAACTAAGTTACTAGTTCGTCTCTAATTGCGGCCCTTAGGCGTGTTAGTTTTGTTAGTTCCAGTTTGTTAGTAGTCCCGATGCACTGTGGACAGTGCTACTTTAAGAGGGGGAGCTGTGTAGCGCATGCGCCGTATTGAGTTTAGGAGAGCATGCGCAGTTGTTGTGGTTATGTTTTGGAGATTACAAGAATGGTACTAAATTGAATTTCTCCGTGTCTTTGTGCTCATTCTTCGCTAAGCAGAACGCTACATTATCCTAATCGCGTTTACATTTTTATTTCGCTTTGAAAAACTATGATTAAAAAAATAAAGGCTTGTTTAGAAATGAAAGTTGCATTAGAGACGACTATTTTATACAAACAGACAGAAATTTCATAATTTGAAAAGTAAAATAACGTTCTTCACCATTTTGTTCTCAGAATTCTAGGAAAGGCTCAATCTGAGCTCGTTACTGCCGTGTAAAAATTCATTCAGTAAACTGAAGCGGCCCGCCATTCAAGCTGTTGTTTTTCTTCTAAAGACTCGATTTATTTATTTCTTGCCTCCAGCGAACAAGATGGACAGCAAAAGATGGACAGCAAAAGTTGAATGTGATAAGAAACCAGCGCTTAATGTTGCTCTGAAACCACGATGAAAGTCATAAATTCTAGCCAGTTCCTTCGATGGTACTTCAGCCAGTTCTGATCAGTTCTAGCCCTTGATTTTTCTTTGCTCGAAGTACAAGTAAACTGTAATACTTTCTATCGGATATTTTTCACAAATCGAACAAGCTAACACCGAAATAACTAAATAGAACTGTAGCTTGATATCTCTTACAGCGATTTTCAAAAACATGCGACCTCTCGGGAACTCTGCTCAATCGAACGGTTTCGTTTTTCGCTGCGGCGTCAATCATTTAGTAATCCAATCAAAAGTTCAAGTCCGTGGATTGTGATTAGTTGACAATCCACGGACGTGAACTTTTGAATGGATTACTAAATGATTGACGGCAGCGAAAACAGAAACAGTTGATTGAGCAGAGTTCCCGAGAGTTCGCATGTTATTGAAAAGCGCTGTAATGAAAAGTTGACATCAAGAGTGAGCCAGATGCAACGGATTGCCAAGATTAGCGCAGATTTGTTCACGACTGCTTCATCTCCTCGAATATCCCGCCGAAATTGAAAAGCTGGGCCAAAATTTTCAAGTTGAAGCTGAAAACTCGTATGCAAATTAGCTTCTAGTGGATCCTACCACGCATGGACACCAGGTGATATAGGCCCTTTAATTGAATGATAAGTATAACTCCAGTTATTTTAATAACTGGAGTATTAAAATACTTTAAATAATACATGTAAACAATAATAATTTGTTTATTCATCAGCAGCTAAGTTTGTAAACTCGCTGTGATAATTCCGCGCACAATTTCGTGGCACCGTGTCTCTTCAATTTGCTACAGAGAAAGCGATCTGTTTGAATTGGAGAGGAGTATAAATAACAGGTGCAAAAAGTAGTTTCAAACAACATCAATGACACTATTGTTTTCCATTTTTTTTTTACCGCCATTCAATAGTATACAAAATATACAGTTCCGATAGTTTTATACTTCAAATTTATCTTAACTGGAAAGTCAATAATCGTGGTAACTAATTATTCTGCAGGTCCGGGATGCTACTTACTACTTACTTGACGGCGCATAAGTAAACTATCCACAGCCCTCTCCCCTTGTTACAAATCTCTCCTTCCGACACCCTGTAAATCAGTCGTTGTTCTTAACAACTATTCCCTTATCCCACTCCCAGAAGAGTTGACGTTGTCCACTTGGGTCATTAACGAAGATTACGAATTTCGCGGTCGGAAAATTGGCCACGCGTCGGTTCTTTCAAACCTTTGTTCCACTAACAAAAGAGCCTGATAGCGGCAAACAATAAAAATTATCATAAATGGAGATTTAAACGGCGTCCCATTCTCTGCCCAAAATAAAAACCCAAAGCTTAATATATATGATTGGCGGATGAGTCCACAGTGACAAATTATAGTGAGTAAACTGAAGCAGAAATGTTGCATAAATAATACTCAAGAACTTGTCAATGAGTAAGTTTACTAAAAGTACTCAGCTGTTGAGTACAATTAACTCAAATTCTAGGGTAAACATTTTGAGTAACATAAAAATTTACTCAGACTGCGATAAAATATTACTCAAGGTATTGAGTAAAATAAATGAATAAAAATACTTTAAATTTTGAGTAAAATTAAAATTAAAATGAATATAAAGTACCCAAATAACTTCTTCTTCTGTGATCTTTTTCTTTTTCTGAAAAAGAAAATGACCGTACAAATTAATTCAGGGGTGAACGAAATAATGAACCTTTTAAATTAAACTCTGGACCTTAGGTTGTTCAAGTACCATGCAGGTTTTTAACAGTGCTGCACTCTGTACCATTCAGATTTGGCATCTTTTGACAACTTTATAATGTCATCAGTTTAAACTAGGAAATCAAAAAGCATCAGTGTACAAAACTAATAAAATTAAAATACGAATAATTTTTTAATCAATTCTTTAACGAATCATCCTTAAGTTTGGCCAACACTATAACAAATTATATTAATAATAATAATAATAATAAATTTAATTTTTAAAGAGGAAACCTACATCACAGTCAGTGGTTTACAATAGGGTCCTCAATTAGAAATAAAAATACAAAAGTCTAAGAAAATTACTAGTTTAAAACTACCATATTAATTCTAAGTTACTATATTCTTCTCGGCCCGGTTGTTCAAAGGGTGGATGATAACGGTATCCACCGAATAAATCGCTATCCAGTGGATAAGTGTCAACAAAACAAACTACACTATCCAGCGGATGGTGATTTATTCGGTGGATAGCGTTATCCAACCTTTGAACAACCGGGCCCAGCCCGGCCAATTAAAGTTACAGAACCCCGATATAACGGACCCCGTTATAGCAACACATTTACCCAGCCCCTTCCAACACTTCATTATAGCAGGGTCCACTGTACTAGGTCCAGGTGATCTTTTTATCAATAAATTAATAATAAATTTATTATTATTATTATTAATCATTGTTCATTGTTTAATGCATAAGTGAAAACAACACTATAACTGTTTTGTATGTTTATGTTTTTGTTTATGTTTTTGTTTGCATGAGAACTTAATTCATATTTTCCATAAAGTTAGTTGTTACAGTGTACCACATTAACATAGTATCCAGTAAAATATTGCTTGATGCAATGAGTTAACAAAATTTATGATTGGAGGTGGCAGCTTTCTACCATCCTGTATCTGCAAAATTCATTTTTGCAGATACAAAAAAAATTGCAAGGCCCGGGGAATAAATAAACAAAAATAAACAATATGTTGCCAATAACTAAGGAAGCTTCGAAAGTGCAAATTATTATTCCTGGAGATTCCAGGGTACCATGCACTTAAGATAATAAATGGAAATGTTTTTCCTACCTTTCCGTAACATGTCTGGAATCGGTGTGTTCCTATTGAAAAAAAATAATCATTAATGTAACAATAAAGTAAAATTATCGTAAAAGCTCTGTTATAAGCCCCCAGGGGTCAGTCATTGAGAAGGGGCTTATTTCAAATCCCAAACAAGTTGATCGAATAAATTGTTCAGTTAAACCCCTTTGCCCAAACACTCTTACATGTAAAAGGAACCATCTGCATTTATAACCACTATAATTTAATATTGTACAAATCTTCAAAATTGATTTTGCGAGTGCTGTTTTATTCAAGCTAAAACACTTGAACCTTTTGGCCTAAATGTTCGCGATGAAACTTTTTAACTTAACAAACATGTATTTCCTGTCCATTTATCTATTTATCAACACGTATTGTATTACACTATTTCACAATCACAGTCGCTACTACTTTTACACGTGCGTATTTAATTTTCCACCAGTTACCTGATAAAGGCTTGTTCTGGCTAGCCGAAATATCGTATTTAATCAATTTATATTCTACGTCGTCTCGGCTTTGCATCACTGTTACAGTTTATATATTTTCAGCCGATTAGATCATTTCGTTTGATCCGACGTATACCAGCAGAATTGTTGTTCACGGTTGCTTGCTACAAAATATTTTTGCTGTTTTATACAATAATGAAACATGATCTGCTAGCTTCCATACTTGCGTCGGCGACAAATATTTCAGCGATCAGCTTCTGCTTTATACGCGGGAACTGTTCGATAATCGCCCGGGTAATCGTTACCTGTTGGCGAAAAAATACGCTAGAGAAACAGATTTTAATTTTCTTGTGAACATTTGATGATTTATAGTGTAAGCAAAATGAAATGTGCGTGATATGCATGATAAATTTCGCTTGCCGCTGCCGTTCGAGAATAAATCTTGGCAGCGTTCGAATCGGCTATTCCGAAAACGGGGAATGCGGAGTGAAAAAAAAAAAAATAATAATAATAATAATAAAAATTCATAAAACAAAATAAATATAAAAAAATAAATAATCTGGATCTGTCAAACCTTACCGTGAAAAGTTATCCGTAAATCGTGCCTGGTATATCGGTGTTAGATGGCACGAAAAGTACTCGAATCGAAATTTCTCAGTCGCTGATTGAGCGGAAAAATATCCGAATAGTCCAGTTTCGAATTCCCCGCTCCTTTTACGAAACCGCTGGATACATGTGAAGCGGTCGCGATTTTTGCATCAGCACGAGGCTAACCCTGTATTCGCTCACGAGCGCTTGTGTTTTCAAGGCCCGTTCGCATGTTTTAACTGCACTGAAAAGCGAAATATCCAAGGGAATGGATGAAGAGAACGGCAGAAAAAGTAAGAAAAAGAAGCAAAGAAGCCGAGGAAAACAGTGTGCAGCAGCTGAGTACAATAGTTTTGAGTATAATGGCGATTGAATTAAAATAACAGGGTTAGCCTCGTGCTGATGCAAAAATCGCGCCTGCTTCACGTGTATCCAGCGGTTTCGTAAAAGGAGCGGGGAATTCGAAACTGGACTATTGAATTTGAACGCCGAGAAGACACTGGGAACCAGGAATCCAGGCCCTCTGCATGCAAACGCATTCGAAATCAATCGAAATGGTCATAAATAAATAAATGCGATCTTTCTTTAAAAATCTGGGCGTCAGTGTATATTTGGAATTCCGCTCTAACTTCCAATTGCCTGTCTACAATAAGATAAATAGGCTAGCCTGTAGAGCCCAGTCTCCCAGTTCATGAACGACCGGATGATCATACCATTCACTGTACCGTGCACAAACCGGAAAGGGAAGCCAATAACTCTCTGCCGCTCATGCACAACAAGTGAATAGAAACGAACGGATGTTTTGAAATGAGGACTATTCATCATTATTACAAAGGAAGCTTTTACTATTTTCACAGGGAGCACAGATAAACTGTTTGACTGTGTCACGGCTATTTTGCATTTTTATAGTGAATGTATGGGATTTACTGAATGGTTCGTAGAATTGCGAAGTATTCACGTAAACTATGAACAAATACATGCTGAATAAACGTAAATTTACCTTTTCTGTTGTGTACTGTCATTTTTGTGGCTCAAAACGCCTGGCGAATTTAAGCGATTTGAAGGATTTTGTTGTTTACTGTACATCTAATTATAATGGAAAGGGTGGAAAGTAATTAATATTCCAATATCTCCAAATTCGAACAGCTCCAGCCCCGAGGCGGATTTTCGACCACGAAATCCCGTCGCCCGGCTTCCAGGCCAAGTAGCAGAAAAGAGGAAAGATCAACGCATGTGCTCGTACCATTCAATCGAAATTTCGTCCAAACGGCTCAGAGTTAGCCATTGAACAAAAACGAGTAATGAAAATTTAAAGGCAGTCTGAATGCGCGTGCCGACCTCTAGGGACCTCGGACCGCCATGTTAGTAGCCTCTTTCCGATTGGATACAGAATGGCCATTATTTAACTGTATCCAATCAGAAAGAGGCTACTAACATGGCGGTCCCCGGGGGTGTGGGGAGTGCGGAGGGGGGGGGGGGGGACAGTTTATAAAGTGAGTGGGGTAATTCAAGGGGAGCAAAAAAAATGACCTAGTGGTTGCTACGGCAACAACAATGGTCATATCCTTTCGTCATCGTCTAATGATTTTCTTCCAACGGAATTTTTCACTCCTCGTATTTAACAAATATTGGCTTGATCTGGATCTGTCAGGCTGTCAGGCCTGACACCAAACCTTACCGTGAAAAGTTATCCGTAAATCGTGCCTGGTACATCGGTGTTAGATGGCACGAAAAGTACTCGAATCGAAGTTTCTCAGTCGCTGATTGAGCGGAAAAATATCCGAATTGAATAGGGGTCAACACTTGCAAAACAATGGGCGCTTTCCATTCGAGTTCCTGAAATTCCGAGAAAAAGTTTCGGTATTAACGATCCGGAATTTCAAACCAGAATTTTTGGTCGAATGGAAAGCGCCCAATGATTTCAATTTGATTTACCTGTTTACCTCGGTACTAAGTATTCAAAGTTAAGTTATTCATAATTGATTCGTGTAACAGTGTAACACCGTTACATGATAGCGACGAAAAAAACCCATCCTAAATCGGGCAGCATATATCCAATTCATCCTACACGATTTTTCGATAGAAATTTCCCAGTTCCTGATTGTTTTGAGCTCATACTTCCTGTAGGTTTAGGAAGGTTTATATTTATATTTTGATTTAAAGTTGAAACTAACTTAATTAAAACTTACCTTTGATGATCCTGGGATATACTGTGGATAAAATCCAGGGATATATATTCCAAAAAGGGTCGGCTTGCTGCGATCGGTATCACGGTAAACCACAGTGAAAGTCCCGCCGAAATATAACGCAGACTATCTTTGGGCTCGCGTTTACTGAACAGAGCATCCACTTCCGTTCTCCGAGATTGGCCAATCACACAGCTCGTCTGCCAGTTTCTGGGAAACGGATCTTTGACCCTGATGCAGAGGAACACTAGAGAATTATGTGCACTGAAATAAACTTTTTTTTAAACATTCTAATTTGTGTACATACCGTGAGCGTATAATATACGTTTGATGTGTGGGAAATACATATTTTCGCGGAAGTTGCTGCAGCTCCCTTCAGCAGACGTTTCGTTGGGGTGGGAGTGCGTGACGAGGCTAGCCGAAATATGAACGCTTGTTTGTTTTACATAACGTCATCGGATACCGTACCAGGTACAGATGAGACGACAAGCGGATCTTGATTTTGAACGCCGAGAAGACACTGGGAACCAGGAACCCAGGCCCTCTGCATGCAAACGCATTCGAAATCAATCGAAATGGTCATTCGAAATGGGTGCCGATCGTGACTCTTAAGCTCTGGGAAACGTTGAAAAATCAAGGAGGAGAGCTGTAATCTAAACGGTGGTGCGGAAAACGTCGAATCAATTCTCTTTGTTTGTGAAATCACTTCCTGAATGTAGATTTACTCAAAATATAAGAGTTGTTTCAACTCACTATGTTGGATAGAAAAATTAACTCTTGTTTTGAGTGAGTCAGTGAGTAAGCTCTTACTCACACATTTGAGAAAATATCACTCACACTCGATTTACTCAAAATAAAGAGTTCTTTCAACTAAATATGTTAGGAGTAATCTTACTCAACATTTTGCTGTGCAGAAAGCAATATATATACCGTCGACAGATGCATACCTTGCTTCCATAAATATCGCTTTTGTTCTAGGTTAGTTATGTGCTATGGTCCGTAAAAGAGGAAAAGGCAACTCTAACGCCGTCAAGCGTTTATAAACAACATGCCGACCGTGCACGTATATATTGTTTGACTTGCAGGCGACTTTAGTGAACATATGGTAAAATGCTTGAGCACGTAACTCACTAGAGAGATAGTTGTCGACAACTATTATTATTCGATAATAAAACGAGTCGACAACTATTAGTGCTCGATAGAGCTTTTCCACACACTAGAGGCCAAAATGATCGATAATTTGTATTTTTATGCGAAGGCTTGGTAACTAGCGTTCCTGCGCATGCCAATACGAGTGCACGTTTAGGCGACACAGCGGCAAAATGAGCTATATTTTCGTGTTTCACTTACGATCGCTCGACTTCGAGCGAAACATTCACTATTGTTGCAAAGATAATTAGTTTGCTAAAAAAGATATGTGAAAGAAGAGTCTCTCTCGGAATTGTTTTCAAGGTAAAAACCTTATCTGTTCCGTGACGGCCTTATCCACGCGAAATGAAAACAAATACTGGGAATTTTGAATTGCCGCCATTATTGTATGGAAATGAGCGAGCAGGTTGGCGCACGCGCACTCATTTTGCCTCTGTGTCCGTTTAGGCAAGATGCATGGTAACCTGCGATCAGGCCAATTTTTCGCGCTCCTTATATTCTCTTTACGGAGGTCGCGCGAAACACGACAAGACGAAGAGTAAATGAGAGCGCGTGAAAATTCGCCTGATCGCAGGTTAGCAAGATGGCAGACGCGGAACCACCGAAAAGGCAAAAGGAAAAAAACGCTTTTCGGAGAAGGAAAAAAGCGCCATGTTTGTTTATACGGAAAAGAAATCGCTGCCAAGGAACAATGATAATAGGGAACTGTACCAAAACGCAGAGCAGAGCTATTGTATTGCGCATGCTCATTAAACCTTTTGTCATGTGAGCACGTCGCTAAACAAAGGGTTTTAAAAGCCTGGTTTCCATATGATCCGTCGCTGTCGCAACGGTCGTGGAAACCAGGCTTTAATGACCATTACAATACTGAGCTCCAGGTGTAGCCCTGCACGTGCTTCTACAAAACAACAACAAATTATTGGCGTAGTTGTCGACAACTGTCTCACAGACTAGGAAAAACGAGTTGTCGACAAAAAAACTGCCGCGTTTTTTAATACATATAATATAATATATTTAATATTTTAATATATATAATATATATAATATATAATATATTTTAATATATATAAATACATAGTTCCTATTTTTAATACTTACTTGTAATGCACATTTACATTTAAACGAGCTCCCGTGCTCAATTTTGTGATATGTGGATAAATAAAGCTACTTACTACTTACCTACAACTAAATTAGTTTTCCTTTTAAAAAGGAAAACTGTTTTATTGTCGATCAGAACTAATATTTTTAAATTTTGTTCTCGACATCTCGCTTCACACACTGGCTTTATTGTTATCGACACATTTTTATGATCGACACCTAAATAGTTATCGATAACAATTGGCCTAGTCTGTGGAGGCCCTTAGTTTTGTTGATTGTAATATATAAAAGTTGGAAAATTATTTAATGTGGAAAGGTACTTTTGCTTTTAATAATCTTTCTATTTCGTGTCATCTGTGATGTCGACGTCAATGAGCAGTATAGCCGGAGACAAAATGATACCACCACCCCCTCTAACCCGTCATTTAACCAATCCCGCCCCCTTCCCCACGGAGTGCAGCTATCATTTTGTTTTAGGCGAGCCCCCTCAGCCCGGCGTTCCTGCGGTTCCCGCGGCAATGCCGGACGGAGCGCGGTGAGGCCTGGGCACGATGATTCAAACCTTTGGGCGGTTTTTTTTATATCTTGTATACCTTATTCTCATTTATTTTCGTGAGTATTAATTTTCGCGTTTTTCGCGATGCAACAAAAACGCGAAAATAAAGACGCTATTTTTGCAAAATTTTAAAGCCTCTGAGCCCTTTTTTCTCTGAAAACGCGAAAATAAAGCTTCGCGAAATACGAATCTGTCGATTTCGCGAAATTAAGTACGCGCGAAAATTAGTAAGAAATGTAATTTTTCACGTTGTTATTGTAATATAGCTGTGCGTTGGTTGGTATGTAGATTATGTAATCTTTTCTATTTTCCGCTGATATGCAGGTTACGTAATCATGTTACAAATTGAATATTTAAGCAGTTTGTCAGTTAGGAGTTGTCATTCGACGGCATCTCCGTTTTTGATCGTTTCTCTTACGAAAATTTACTAATGATATTAGTAAAAACACTGTTTATGTCTGATCAATAAACGAGATGCCCCCTCCTATACCATGGTCTGGTTTTGTTACTTATACTAAGTTAGAAATTATTTTGTTGTCGTTTCACTGCAGAGTGATTAGACAACAATAAGGTATATACACAAATACACAAAGACCGTCGAATCACCAGAGCGCAAGAATAGAACTGTACGTGTACATATATTAATTATATACTATTATCCTAAGGCCCAGTTCAAACCCCGTACTTCACATGAGTGGAACCAATTTCAATTAATTAAGTTCATGTGTGGTACGGCGTCTGAATCAATTCGGAACGGCTGAATCAATTCGGATCGGCTCAGCCGTTCTTCCCGACCTTCAGATTGATTCAGACGCCGAACTTCACATGAACCGAAACAAATGCATGAATTATTATAATGTATTTTTCAATATAACAGCAATTTTCCCCTATTAATTTAAGTTCGGCTGAATTAAGCTCGGCGTCTGAATCAATTCAGTCGATCTAAATTAATTTGGGTCGGCCTAAATTCGAATTCGATTCGGCTCATGTGAAGTACGGCGTCTGAACTGGGCCTAAGATCGAAACTCAAACAATAAGACAATTTAGACAGCACCTTAGGGAATCAATGTTCATGAGTTTTACTTGTCCAGTATTTTTAACGAAGTAACTAATATAATATTCATTATCATGTCCTGATGAGAAGCCTGAGAGGTTGAAAGTTCTTGACATTAGTCCGTAATATTGTCACGCTCCAAACTGCTGAAAATATATCAATCTAGAAGAAAATAAGGCGGTTTTTTCGCATCATTCAAAGTCGAAAAATCTTGTTTTCGGATTCCATCAAGTTAAAATGGCCTTTATTAGCGGATTTGGAGAAATCTTGTAAAATTCCCAAGCGCCCCACTTTTTTTTAGTTCAAACAAATAGGGCACGCGCAAGGAATTCATCGAAAAAATCGCGTCTGATGAAAACTGACTCATTTTGAATGCAAATTCACTGACGTATGACCGGAAGATGCAAACATGCTTGAGGGAAACCCCCTGAATTACGCGTGAAAGAGACATATGTAGACGGGAAATTCCCTTTGCATGAGACCGGAAGTTGTAGAAGAATACACCGTACAAGTCGTGCATTGAAACGCAAACAATCTTGAAACAGGAAAATCATGATCTTGCTTGTTTATATGTTAGTTTGCGCTATATCCGAACTATTTACCTCGAAGTGTATTGCCGAAATTCTTGAAATCGCCTTCGAGGTGACTCAGGCATTAAACGATTTCGATGTCGTTCCACAAATCACGGGCAGCGAAGCATAAACGCTTGATTTCTTTTGTCACGCAAATAGCGAACCCTCGCGCCGGCCACCCCGGCAAACAAACAAAAAGAAGCCCCCCCCCCCCCCCCCCCTCCCCCCCCCAAGCAAGAAAAGTAAATTGGTACAATTTTTAAGGCCCAAATGAGGTGGAATGGTACACTAAAATATCAAGCTTTCGATAAAAAAGTCACTTCTCTGCTATATTAACACTTGAAAGCTCTAACACTTGCAAAACATTTTTTTGAATTGATTGTTCTGTTGTGGCGGTTTTGCTCTGGGTCAAGAAGGTACTGAGAGAGGTTAATCGCAGAATATCAACAGGAGGGCGGCTAAAGGCTTGTTAACAGTAAATCTATCAAAGGGATTTCCACCAGGCCATAAAAGACAGCAGCCAAAAGGCACGTACTGCAATTCTAAAAAAAATTCAAGCAGTACAACAGTATATTTGGGTAAAAATGGAAATATGAATGAATGAATGAATAACTTTATTTCTGTGTCAAGTCATCTAGCGTGTGGGAAACCCAACGCTAATTGGGGACACCTAATTATATCTAATACATTAAAATATCTATTAATTTATCTTGATGGTTTAAAAATCTGCCTTCAGCAGACGTGCTGTACAAAATAGGCGGCGGCGACTGGCATTCGGTCTATTACACCGGGGGAAAACTGCTTCCCGACAATTACATGCCGCCCGGGATGAAAGCCGCCGTGGGCCCTGAAACATCCAGGCCGCAGGAACTGCTGCTCAATAGTGCGCCAAAGCTTGCAATACCGGCGCTGCCGTTTACAGTCAAACTGCTGACCAACCCACTTGCAAAACTATTAACCGAGCAGCAGATCTACGTGACGCCAAGCGACTTCTTCAAGCTGGTGTCATTTTCAAAGAGACCATGCTCACTCACACGACAGGGAAGGAGGCAAAAAGTGGCTGAGTGGGCCGAAGATGAGTTACTTGGCGCAACAGCTCAGCTTCGCTCTGTGGTGTGCGATCGCGGGCTGCGGGGTCTCCATTCAGTTGCAGGAAGAGCAGGACTTCTCTCCACAAGTACGCGCCCTGTTTCGGTTCCACATCTACTTCACGGTCCGCCGCTTGCTGTTCGAGCTCAAAGGAATCAAGAGTAAGTTCGCTCTGCCCAACGACCCAACGTTTAGCCAGGTAAACAGCTATTACAGCAGAGCCTCCTATGAGAGACTTTGCAAGGAGGTCGGAATTACTCCGAATGTTGACTGGCGCTTCACATTATGGCCAGAATCACGGGCTGGGCAGTGTATACATCTATGAATCATACGTTGGCCCCAGTTCTACTACAATTTAGTATCCAAGTGATCAGGCACAGTTTAGTGACAAGGGCGGCAGCGCCGGCTGACAAAGGAAACCTGGTTTACCGCATACTGAGCGACGATGCTGGAACAGCCGTAAGTATGAGTACTTTGCACCCAAGGTCTCGCAAAGGCTGACGAAGCCAGGGCGTGGTCGCCTTAACCAGTCAATAGAGATTCTTGGCCAATTCAGCGGCGCGGAAGAAGTTCAGCGCAAGTTTATGGCGCTCGTTAGGGAGAAAATCGTCCTGCCTGACATCTGGTCGGCCCGAGTGGCTAAGGTCACTTTCCAAAGGTGCGGCGCGCTCGCTGAGCTCGCTTAGAAAGCCTCCGCAAGGGAGGCAGGCGCTCTGCAGAATTTTTTCGAACCCGGTTGACATAGGCGCCGGCTCGAAGAGCGGCAGTCACTTCATCATCGAGCTGCCTTAGCTCTCGAGTCCGTTGCCCTTTCTTATGGGGATTCTCCACATCACCTCGAAGGGCTGGGAACCTTCCAGTTTAATTTTAAGCGCGCGAACGCGTCTCTTCTTAAACTCGGCGATGCGAGCCTCAGCAATCACCTTGATGAGGCCGGTTTTACGTTGACCACTGAAACGTGCGTGACATGATATATTATTTGCTGACTACATGTAACGAAAACACGCTTGCCGCTGGCATTCGAGAACTAATTGGAGAAGACATATTGACTAAGAAGTTTCTACCTTCCACCGAGTAAACATCACTGAATGTAAACTTGAAGCGACTGAAGTGTCGCAAGATTTCTCATCAATTATCGTCAGCCTATATGGGCATTAGTTGATTACCCGACTAGTGCTTCGACATCATTTCCCGATTACTCTGTTCGCGCATTAGTTGATTCTACGTCATCATTATCCATTTATTCCGTTCGGGCATTTATTGATGCTACGTCATCATTACCCATTTATACCGTGCGCGCCCTGCAATCCTGGTATACGAACTGCATATTTTAATTTTCGGGTCATCTTCGGCAATCTTCGGAAAGATGCGGGTCATGTTCAGTAATGTTATCAGTATAGCTAACTGCTCTTTGAAAGCATCAAATTGTACCTGTTTGACCACCCGTACACACTTTTGAAACACAGGTTTTTATTTCCTTATACATATGTGGTATACTGATGCAACATGTCTTCCATTATAAAATACAACACTGCAAGCTGCAATATAAACTCAATAGTTTAGGGGCGTATCAATTATACTACAAAGGTTTTAAATTTTAAATTTTCTTTTTTTACGTCTTAAACCAATTTCTATCAAAGCTATAACTTTCTTCTTATTTGTTGAGGCGATTTATGGAATGTCTGTCTGTTATGTTGCAAAGTTTGAGCTCCATCGGATTAACAATACAAAAGGAGTTACCAAGTTGCACTTTCAGAGCGTCTGCTGACCCGGCGTGCCGGGCGCTTAATCGAGAAAATGCGGTATAATGTCATGCATGTAGGTATATACGACTACTTGATATCTATAATACATTTGGCCTTTTTTCATTTGATTCACCAATCAAATCAAATTCTTACTGTCTAATACTTTTCATGTATGAATCACCATTGGACAGGAATTGGTCAACGTATTCCATAAATCGCCTCAACAAATAAATGTTATTTTTGGCAAGAAATCTAGAGTAATTCCGCCTCTTATTCCTTCATACATTTTGCGCATATTTCCTTCAAAATATCGCAATGTACTCGAAATATAACATTATGGCGTTAGTTATATATATTAATGTGTGATTTTGATGCAATAAGACATACACATCACACTGATATAATAGATATACATGAAATAAAATACTCCATGAAAATGTTCATAAGATGTGGGTATATGAACCTTTATTTACTTCCTATTACTTCGCCTTTAATCTTATTCAGGGGCGTAATCCACCCCTCCCCAGTCTGGATAAAACAAAACCCGGTTGATATCTTAACTTACATTGTGGTTTACAATGGGGGACGCAGTCTGAACTTTTCGCTTCCCGTACATTTTACAATTTACTCCCGGTTCACGCCCTTTCCTCAGTGGCTTCCGCCTCTGTGCTTTGTCTATTGCGAAATATTGCGATTTTTTCGAATTCCTATTTCTCCCGGTTCCCGCCACCTTGGATATCCCGCCTCCCTCCCTCCCCCTTTACTCCCGAGTTCCCCCCCCCCCCCTTGCGTCCCCCCATCCCCCATCCCCCTCCCAAAAACACACACACACAAACACTTTACAGTCCAAAATAAGTAGCTAGACTGTATATATACAGTAATATACTCGATTCTGGCCTCCATGTTGTTGGGGGGCAGAAATTTTACCATGTTCATATCCTAGTCATAATAAGGGCTTGCTTTGTAACAGAGCAGCTAAGCCTGGTCTGACTAAAAATATATAGAAATACGCAAATACTCGAAAATTTTCGTAAAGCAAATCGATTTGCACCGGTTACATGTTTTCGCGCGCTTTTCAATCTCAGGTTACCCGTTTTTGTGTCGAGTTCCCATTTGTTTATTGCACTTTTCGTGGCCTTATAAGGAGTGACTGTGTGATTTCTTCAGTTTTCATTTTATGACAGTCGCTATAATCACCTTAACGTGCAAAATTAACAAGAAAAAAAACATATTCTCATGGTGATACTGAGGGACACATCCTCTTTGGATTAGCCGAATAGTTTGCCATTCTTATTGACCAATCAGAAAAGCTACGAACCTAATCACGTCAGCTTGTCACGAAGGATACGTCACGTTGCGTGATGAAATCCCTCCAACGAAAGCCGCTTACCTAGTCAATTCTCAGAGATGGGAAAAAAAACCCTACTTAGCCCCCTGGTCTACGTGATATAATTACATGAAGGTGGACTGCCTTATGCAATAACATAGCTACAGCTGGTACTAAGATGAACTGATAAAATATAGGCTAAGTGATCTGAAGATGCTTCACCTTTCGGCTCATTAAAGAGAACCTATACAGTTGCAAATGATCGTTGCTTAGAGCGGTTTTCAAGTGAAAAACTCGTGCCACTTTTTTTAACCAATCATGACTTGTGCGAACATGTCCAGTTTCGAAGTGGCATGGTCACACGCGTGTTCCCGCGCTTGGCGCGGGTTACAAGTATTTGCTACAGTTCTGATTGGTTCCTTGTTTTGTTTTCTTCTGTTGTGATGGTCAGAATGTTTACTTTGGTTTTGGTTTTACTACACTCAATTGAAAACCACTCTATTACCAATACTATAGAGCGTTTTCATATGACGTCACGAACAGCCATATTGGTTTTCACAAACAATGACATTTCTCTCCTTTGGGAAATTAGTTATTTTCTTATACAAAACCGTCCTAATGTTTGTGAACACCAATATGGCCGCAGTGAAAACATTATATAAGTAAAATCTTAAACTGATATTGTTCTTTCAAAGAAGCCATTAATATATTAAATATCCCTGGATAAATTTATCTTACTAGTCTCACTATTGACAGGGATCACACTGGCACACACGGTTAGCTAACATTTAGCCTAGACCTTGAGTGGGTCTTTTTTGATATCTTTAATTATCACTAACAAGGTGTCAAGTTTCTGGTTTGTTGCCTTGTTGCTTTCCCATATTTTTTCAACCCCTTTCTCAAGTTTTGCAAGCCTTGCAATGGATGACTCGGATTGTTCTTTGATATCTGTCAATCTCGTCTCCATGCTTTGTGTGGTAGCAATGGTATCAACATCTTCCTTCGGGCACTTCTACAAGTTAGAACAAAGAGAAAATTAACTCGATTGTTTCTGAAACCTATTGTAATCTTCTATCAAAAGATAAAACATGTTCCGCAAAACATTCAGGTCTGATCAACCAATATGAAAACGGCACCGAGAACGTCTGCTAAACCGTGAACGGTTTAATGATCAGTACAATGGCTCCTTATGTATATGTGACAGTAGGTATGATGAGGAGGCGATGAACGAGTGAGTGAGTGACAATATATAGCGAGCTTATAAGCACCTAAGCACAGACGTTTTTGAGCCACGGATGGCAACTGGAAGGTGAATGTTCTTTTCTTTGGCGTGAATTATCGTATTTTTGACAACGACAAGTTGTAAATGCTAAAACGAGAGTTTGCCAACTCATTGTGCCGAACCCCTTTCTGTGAATTTAATATCTGATAAAAGTGTCTCAATCAGATTTTTTGGATAGCTCTAGTAAGAAGTAGTGATTTAAATGTTGTTATATTTTCCTCAAATGTTGTTTTTGAAGAGTTTGCACGTAAGAGTCTTGGGAGTTTGCTAGGCACTCAAGAAGCTAGAGTTGCTCTCGGCTATCGCCTCGAGCAACTCTTACGCTCCTTTCGTGCTTAGCAACAGCCCACGTGCATCCATAACCCGATGTACGCACGCTGCACGTTTACCATTTCTTAATTAACCCCGCTGTAGATTGTAAGGTGAAAAAGTTTATCCCTGACAAAACTCTTAGAGCTGTCTATTGATGAAAATCCTATCGTTTTAGTGAACATTTACGCACCAAATGAGGCTAATCAACAGGTCAAATTTTTCAATACTCTAAGCTAACATCTACAGGATTTTGCACAATAAAACCTGATAATAGGAAGCGATTTTAATTGCGCACTTTCCTCAACGGACAAAAAGGCGGAAACCCTGTTCCATAAAAACCTCCGTTATTAATAAATAAAGTAAAAAATTATGCAATTCGTACAACCTAAATGACATTTGACGCACTTTACACCCTGATTTAACTCGCTTCACGTGGAGAAACAAATCGTTAAAAATACAGAGCCGTTTAGATTACTTTTTAATTTCAGAAGAGCTCAACACTTTAGCCAAAAAATGCGAAATATTACAAGCGCCAACTTCAGTCAGATCTAGATGCCTTCGCGCAAAAAGAGTACCCGGCTTCTGGAAATTTAATACCTCAGTGTTAGAAGACGACGCCTATATTGCATCCTTGCGAGAACATATACCGAGTTTCAAAGCAAAATACAGCGATTTTAACCGATTTAGGAATAAAATGGGATCTTATTAAGATGGAAATCAGAGGCTTTACAGTAAAATATTCAAAACGAAAGGCAAAAAAACGTAGAGATAAAGAAGTACTGCTACAAAGAAACGTGAACGAGCTACAAGCTCAGGCTGAACAATACCCACGTAACAAAAACACCATATTGGAACTTGAACTAACAAAATCCCGCCTTAGAAGAATAACCACACTTAGAACAAAATGCATAATCCTTAACAAGACAGAAAATGACAGTAACAATATAAAAAATAGGCGAAAACGTTTATACGGATGACCAATTTGAAATTCTGGATGAAGAAAAACGCTTTTATGAATCTCTTTACAAACCACAAACACAAACACCGAAAAGTTAAAAGACTCTCCCTTCTTTAAACCTGATAATATAACCATTCTAAATCACGACGAACGAAAATCTTGCGAAGGACGAATCACTGAAGCTGAATGCTTCAATGCGCTTAAAGAATTCAAAAAACGCAAAACACCCGTTACCGATGGTTTCCCTGCTGAATTCTATCGCTTTTTCTGGCCTGAAATCAGTCGAGAAATGACGGATAGTTTCAACTACGCCTTCGAAAACGGAAAGCTACCCATGAGTCAGACACGAGGAATAATCTCACTTATTCCCCAAAAAGACAAGGTGAAAGACAAATCTCTACTAGAAAACCTGATACCAATCTCACTTCTTAATGTGGATTACAAGATCCTTACAAAAACCATTGCAAAAAGACTTGAAAAGGTGTTACTGAAGATTATCAATCCGGATCAAACTGGGTACGTGAAAGGTCGATACATTCACTGGTGAAAACGTTCGTGTGATCCAATATATTTTGCATTACACTAAGCAATCAAACGGGAAAGGCATTGCAATTTTTTTTGTTCTGGGAATCGAACTTTTTGCGAGAGCATTGAAGAATGATGCCTCCATCAAAGGCATCCAAGCGGATAATCACGAAATAAAAATTGCCCAATGATGCGGGTGACAACTGTTTTTGTTCAGGATAAGGAATCCGTTACCAAATTACTACGCATTCTAAAATAGTTCAAGGCTGACTCCGGACTTGAAATTAACACATCCATAACTGAAGCAATGTGGTTAGGAAAATGGAGGGAAAACCAGGATACCCCTTTTGGTTTTAAATGGCCGAAAGACCCTGCAAATTCATTAGGAATCTTCTTCTCGTATGACCAAAAATTGAAAAAGTGCTGATGAACTCAATTTCAGTTCAAAAATAAGAGATTTAGAGCAAACGCTTAAAGCATGGCAAAGAAGAAATCTAACGTTATATGGAAAAATTAACATAGTTAAACCCTTTGGGCCGATTATTTAAACGAAGTCTAAGTTAGACCTGGTTTAAGGCTAAATCGAGGTTTAGACAAGGCTTCCATAGACCACGGCTAGGCTGAGTCTAAATTGTGTTATTAGGATGCGGATTAGCCGCATTTCACGGAGACCACGTCTAAACGTAAACCGCTCTTTAAAAATTCTAGTTTTTTCTTAGTCGGTTTTGCACGCTATAATCGTTTTTCTACGCTATACTGATCGCTCTAATGATAACGCTTGGAAAATAATTCAAAACTTCTATTTCGCCAAGCGTGATGGGCTACCATTCATCCTGAAGTGCAATTATAAAGTCAATAAGCCAAGAACTACCTGCTTTCTACAGGGAACTACTAGATTATTTTTATTAATGACTTCGAAATAATTTTGAAGATACTAATTGAAAAGTTTTCATTTTATGTAACATTTTATGGACATGCTTTTGAAGTAAACTTTTCTTGAAAACGTAGTATGGTAAAAATATCCACTCTTAAAACGTACTTCTTCTGAGCCTAAACCGTCGACGGAAATTTGACTGTTTTGCAGTCTAAGGAAAATTGTCATCGTCGCATTCTTCTAGAGGATTTAATCTATCCCTCAACTGTCTGATTCTTCGGACTCGGCTTGTTAGCCTATTCCTGTAACTGCCTGGCTTCGAACTTCCATCCATGACACAAACCTTCACTAATAAAAGCGTTACACTACGTCTAAACCTACTCATGACCAGGTCTAAGTTGCTATTGTTTGCTAGCCTGTGTTTAGACACCGATTAGGCGAGTTTTAAAATAAAGGACGTTTAAATAATCCGGTTCCCCGGTTTAAACCCGGTTTAGACCAAGACTTTCTTAAGCGATGTCTAAACGTCGTTTAAATAATCGGCCCTTTGTCTCTCCAAACTGATTTACAACACATCTGTACTAACTGTCCCTAGCCATTACATAGAACAAATAAACAAGATCATATTTAATTTTATTTGGGAGGGTAAACCAGCGAAAGTGAAGAGAAGCACTATCATAGGGGAAAGAAACAGAGGGGGCCTAAAAGTGTGTGATTTTTCAATTATAAAGCGATAAAAATTGCATGGGTCAATCGAATTCAAGATCAAGCACCTGCCTCTTGGAAAGTAATTCCAAACCATGTCAGTCGTCATAACGGTAACTTCGCCTTCTTACTGAATTGCAATTATAAAACTAAATCCCTTAACTTGGAAAACCTTCCAACTGTCTATCGCACAATCTTAGACTACTGGCAAGATTTCAAGCGTTTGTCTGATAGCAATAGCGATGACTATAGAGCTGAAATTCTGTGGAATAACTGTAACATTTTAATTGATAAGAAACCGGTTTTCTACCGAGAGTGGTTTACGCATAACCTTGTTTACATACGCGATTTATTGAACGCACACGGTAATTTTTTTAAACTATTTGGTTTTAAGGCAAAGTTCAACTTAAATGACATCAGAGTAAGGCTAAGCCTTCAAAGATACCTCCAGCACAACATCGTCCACAAGTTCAATTTATTGCACAATTTTAAAGAACAACTTTAAACCACCAACATCCGAAAGCAAGATTTTGCGACACGGTTTCACTGAAAATAACGTACACAAAGTTTATCACAATCACAAAAGAAGTTAAACTTATAATGTTTCAATATAAAATTTTACACAACATACTACCTACTCAAATGAGTTTATTTCGTGATGGCATAAAAGACAGTGACCTTTGCACCTTTTGCAGAAATGAAAAACAAACATTAATTACACCACTTGTTAGTCCTCTGCAACACTGAAAACGGCCACTTTCTGGAACCAATTTCAAGTTTGGTGGTACGAAAAAACACGCGGAAATATGTATTTAAATACTAGCAAAATTTTATATGGTTGGCATGATAAATCAACCAACTGGCAGGCATTATACTACAGTATATTAATTGCAAAATATCACATATTTTGTACAAACGGGCGTGGAGATGAGCTATGTTTCTGGAACTTCCTTCTGCAGCTTTATGAAAGACTAGAAATACTAAAAAAGATCGCTATTTCAAATAAGTCGTTAATAAAGTTTCAAAAAAATGGGCAATTATTTTGTAATTTACTTATATTTTCTTTGTTTAACCTTTTCCTAGTATATTATTATGTAAAGAATGTAAACATTAGATATGGTAAGCAGTGTAAGTAATCTTATCGTAAGTAATGTAAGTAATCGTATTGGATGTAGTGTTTCTGTGTTGCAATAAATAAAATGAAAACAAACAAACAAACAAACAAACAAGAAGCGACTAGCTATAGGAGTATTGTCACTTCTTTCCATGGATGAGAATCTAGTAAATCGCTGGTTACCAGCCTCCCCATGCCCAACCCAGGGTCCAGGTTATCCCTAACAGTTTGATGTAGCCATTTATACTCTTGGCTAGAGAGAGGCACTGTACTGTGAGAGGCCAGGGCTCAAACCTGGATGTCCCGATCTAAAGTCAAACGCACTGAACATTAGGCCACCACCCCTCCCACAGATAATCACGAGACGCTAACTAAAATAGACAGCGTTCTTGATTCGCTATCCCTGAGTCAACAAGTTCTTAATCAGGTCTCTAGTACTGTTAAATTCTTACCTTAACCAACACACTACACCCGTGTGTCATTTTAATGCAGGGGTACAGTGGTTTATCAGCGTCCAAGAAGATTCGATCCTTTCCTTCTTTCATAATTATCTTCTTGCCGTTCAGAGTAAAGACAACTGGAACTTTCCCTTCTCCCTCCCGTTTATTCTCAAACATGACTGTACAACGAATCCGATCGCCTCGACTAGCCATAGCAGGTTCTACGACACAAATGCAATATACTATTACTAAAGGAAACAGCACCAGTACCTGCCGAAACGTCGAGTTGCATAATAGGCCATTTCCGAATTGCCTTTTGCCTCTGTTTCAAAACGAGTCCTGGTGCGAAACCATTGAAATTAAAATTGAGTTTGATTTGCATGAAAATGATTTGTGAGTAAAAATTATTTCCATATGAAAAGTTTTGCATCAGGACTCGTTTTGAAACAGCGGTAAAAGGAACTCGGAAATGGCCTAATGCACACGGATCCAGTCCAGTAAGGTGTACAGTAAAATTCCAATAACATGGCGTCTAGCCCGATAATAAGCGAAAATAAGTCCTCGAAACTTGAAACACAGAAAACCCTCCGATAATAATCCCATCGCTGGATATAAGCCCATTGCAAGGCGTGGGTGCTAAGCTAAGCAACATTTCTTGTGCCAGCAAGTAAAGATGGCGACTCGCTTTTTAATGAAATTTTCGTTTATTCCAAAGACATCAATCCAAGTTCAGGACTTTCAAAGCATTGGACATTTAGGTAAACGACTACCAAGACGTTGGGACGGGAAATTTTTTAAACGCATTTAAAACTTGTAAACAGAGGTTTTTGTGTGGCCAATTAGGGCAGCCGTTTTTGTGTCGACGGTTGGAGTGACATAAATTTGCTTCTCTTAATACCTAAGCTACTTATACTCAGGACGATAGCTACAACTGCCGCATGAAATCAGCAACGATTAAACAAAGCCGAAAGGTACCTGATGAGTAGTGTTCTTTTGTGTATTTTATGTGTAAACGTATGTAACTGTAATGTAACTATGGTAATATGGCGAGCACTTGCGTGTGTTGTTTTTCATGTTTTAGTTCGTAATTTTGTAGTTCTTGATATCCACCTCTGAAAATTAGGCGAATTGAATACTGCGAATATTACCTTGACTTCGTCTCGGTAAATATTCACAATATTTACTTCCAGTCGCCTTCGGCGAATAATCGTTAAGTAGCGACTCCAGTAAGTAGTAGTATCCACTACCGACTTCTTATAATACCTTTAGTTTCTCTTCCATTAATATTATCGTCAAGGTCATTCCATCATCAGTATGGTAATAAACCACAGATCTATTAGAAAATTCCAGCACGCATCCAGTACTGCACTTCTCATTTACCACTCCCACCCCCAGCAATCTTTTCTCTCCAGTTTCTAAAATGGCGACCTAAAAGGCAAAACATCTTTTAAAAATCTTCTCAACTTCCAAAGCCACGGGTCAGGCAATATACCATGTGGCTTTAAAAAAATAAAAAAAATAAAAAAATTAAAAATCATCACTTTCTTTCTTTCTGATGATATTATAGTAAAAAATTGTGAGCGAATTTCACGTTCAATCAGTCTCGTAGGAATTGGTGCTTAATCTGGGTAAAGTTCCTGATAACGGTGTTATTTAAGATGGTGCGCGTGTTTGCATAGCCTGAGGCAAACACGACAAACGTTTGAGAGAATTGGAAAGTTTATCTAAACCAGAGCCGCAGACGATGGTTTACATATTAAGTACTTTCGAATTCTCCCAAACCTTCCGGCTCTCGTGTTTGTATCAGGCTATGTAAAGTCATTTTCTACTTCTTTTATAAAATAAAGCCAACAAAATGTAATGATAAGTCATAAACGTGAGTCTGTTAACATAAAAAAGTAAAATAACTCTTAGAAGTGTCAAAAACGCAAACGTTTCGGGCTTAGAGCTTCTTCAGTGTGATGATGCTAACATAGCCTGATGCAAAACGACCACACAACCAACCAGAGCGCGAATTATTATAATCACAATTTATAAACATGCTGCGATCGTTGCGACTGCGATATCGTTGCGATCATATGGAAACCAAGCTTTAGCAGAGCGTCGCTCCTTGGTATATGGGAATAGGGTAGCTGAAGTATGTGTGGGACGGAGAGCAACGGTGAATTATTTATTAATAATGCATCACTTGCGTCAGCTAGCTTGGTTATAGAAAGTTGTTTCTCACCTCAAAATAAGGAAACTCGGAAGAAAAGGATTGCCGATGTCTAGCAACATGAAGGGTTTTCGGTGCCTCCGTATCTTCACAGGTTAATAGGATACCTTCTCTTCCTTCTATTCGTAAACACTGGTCGAAGTCGGCCCACGCCTTGGAAAGATCAATTGAGAAACCAATAAGCCGAGTTATTGCTATATAGTTGACCCACGCGGCCATCATGTTTTATTTAGTAAAGCTTTTTCTGGCAATCTAATTGGCTGATTTTTAGAGCAAAAATCTATATTTTTGGATATAAACGCCTAGTTTACGTCAGCAAGCTTTCATGATCGAGTGCGCGTGTGTAGTTCTGTCGTTGAGATTTGTGCGGGGATTTGTGTAACTCTCATTTAACAATCTGAAAATTATGCCAACTATATACTAAATGCTTTATTAAAATTAATGATGCACGGCGTTTTATTTTTACGAGTCAGGAGACTCGGTTGGCTTTGGGGGACGCTAATGGGTCGTATTTTGCGAGCAATTTGCTATATTAAATACATTTAGAAAATCGTTTAATGAGGTGTACGTCCAAAAATAGGTGAGATATGGAGATGAATCTTGAGGGCTAGTTGCAGTAATTTGGAGGATATTAGTATTATTAATTACTGACCGGGTCAAGATGGCCTATTTATTGTGATACAATAACGTTATCTGATGTAATATGTATATAGGTCTTATTGTGTTTGAAAGGTATCGGTAAACCGTCGTCTCTATGATTACCTTTGGGCCACGGTACAGCACTCCTTGATCACTGCTCTGGGATTTGAAGGTTGTATTAAGAATCTGACTGACCATTTGTCGGTTTTTATTGGTCTCATCCAACACCTGATCAACTTTATCTTTATTGAATAAAAAGTAAAAGTTAAAGTATGTTCCAATTCTTAACTCCGGTTTCTGTAGCATGATGTGACAAGGAAAATTGCTAACCCCCCTGAATGAGATGCTAGTCCACATCGTTACCCCCAGCATGCATTATGTCAGGTTTTAGTTCACCGGTACCCATTTATACTCCAGGCCCCAGTTGTTCAAAGGGTGGATAACGCTATCCACCGGATAAATCGCTATCCAGTGAATCAAATCGCTATCCAATTACGCCATCCGATAGTGATTTATCCGGTCAGGATAGCGTTATCCACCTTTTGAACAACTGGGCCCTGGGTGGAGAGAGGGCATCGTGAGAATAAATTGTCTTGCCCAAGAACACAAACTGTACATGTTCGATCCAGAGTCATGTCAATTTTGTATCAAATAATGTGTCTTACCTACATGTCAGCCATGTATGTGTGGCTTGCAGTGACGTAATCGATGTTTTTGCTTATTTTAACAGTAAATTTAATTAATTTGAAGAAATTGATTGGGAATGCAGGATAAAACATCTTGACAAAATTTGAAGTTGCCCAAAGAGTAAAATATGGCAAAATGACTTCAGTTTAAATGCTTCTTGTGTATAGTAACATAAATAAATAAACAAACAAACAAACAAATAAATAAATAAATAAATAAATAAGACATCGTATAATGAGGGTGGCACTTAACAGTCTTATGACCGACAAACATGTGGCCCCCGGACCCAGATCGAATTGGAATTTAGAAATGTTGGTTTGTGGAGAGGGAGGAAAACCCGGGAGTACTCGGTGAAAAACCCTGGGAGCAAGAATGAAAACCAACAACAAACTCAACCCACATATGACTCCCGCGACCGGCAGATTCGAACCCGGGCCACATTGGTGGGAGGCGAGCGCTCTCACCTTGCTCCCTCTGTCATATTGATAGAGTAAAAAAGCCAATTTAGATGAAAATAAGTTAGCAAAATCAACATTAGTTTTGCTGAAAGTCATGACACATGTACAGAAAAGCATCACGCAACTAAGACATGTCATATGAATTACCTGCTATAGGAAACGAATTTCCATACTTTGCAAAGTACTCCACCTCAAGATAATACATAAGATCTCCAAAAAATGCCTTTAAACAAAATGGGAAAAAGCATATTTGACACATTTTAAAAATGGTTATTCAGATGCAAAGAGAAAGCAACAAATTACTAAAATCAGCCAAAAGTGGTAGCTGCTGCCACGAGAATAACGAGAGATAAATAACATGTTCAGTATCGGTACATAGTAGACTACGAGCAGTCCCTCTTTATCTTAGTTCATCGAGCGAGAAGACAAATAAAATGAGAGGGGAAAATGTCCGCGCGAAACCTGGGAGCTAGACCGTCGCGCGGCCATTTTTCCCCTCACTGTATTTTACTTCTCGCTCGATGAACTAAGATAAAGAGGGACTGCTCGTAGTCTAGTACGTGCAGGATAGATTACATGTATCCTTAGGTCAGTAGCGAATCTCATTGGAAGTCTACCTTCAAAACTAACTTCTACCATATTCTATTATTCTATATCTCATTCAGTTAAGTTTGCTGGAAAGCTCCTGGTGAGTTGGAAGAATAGCTGCGAATATTATGGCATGAATTGAATCAAATTCCGTTCAATTTCGCTGAGAGAGGACTAAACTTATGGCACTTACATTATTCGAATTCCCGCACCGCTGTGTGTCTGGCCTTCTTCTCTTTTCTTTTTCTTTTCCTCTCACAAGTCGTTTGCCGACACTGTAGATACTGTAGATGATATTAAGGGGGACTGGTATTGGATCATAGCCATCGTATGTCTGAATTGCAATCGCTCGTTTGATTGACCACTCCTTTAACGAGTTGTCCTTAAAAGATTCAGATATGAACGAGTTAATCAATCTTCTTTAACTTGGACTTGGAAGCCAACTATGGCGTTAAAATAAAGTTCTAAGTGGCTTATCAGGCCGGCGCTTAACTTTGGTTTCTAGTATAGCATGAAGTGAATAGAAGTAATCGCTTTTTCTCCTGGATGGGATGCCAGTCCATCGCAGGTAACCCCCCAGCATTTTGTGAGGTTGCGCTGAAAATGCTCTGGTCTCCATCTATACTCCTGGGTGGAGAGAGGTACAGTGGGAGTTAAGTGTCTTGTCCAAGAACACAACACAATGACCCCTGCCAGCGCTCGAATGCCGGACCGCTCGATCTGGAGTCCAACGTGCTAACCATTAGGCCACAACGTCTCCCATTCGACAAAATAAGAAAATGTAATGTCTGCCTGGCTTAGCATGAAGCGACTAGGAGTATTTTTTACTTCTCTTGGATAGGATGATAGTCCATCGCAGGTTACCTCGTTATGCTCCTGGGTGGAGAGAAGCACTGTGCGGAGTAAAGTGTCTTTCCCAAGAACACAACACAATGACGCCCAGGGCTCGAACGTACAAAGCCGGCGCTAACCATTTAACCTGAGTATCAGGCGAATTTTTCCGCGCTCTCTTTTACTCTTCGTCTTTACGTGGTCGCGCTGAAAACTAACGCCTGACACAATTCCTTAACGAAATGCCTTCCGCCCCCTTTTCGTGATGGATTGACATTGATTGACATGACTTCTAAATAGCCAATCAAAATTACTTCCGATACGCGACACTCGCGAGAATGCCGGATTTCCACGCGTGGAACGAAACAGCTTTGGACGCCATTTTTGTTGTGAATGTTTCGAGAGGAAACGTTTGAAATCAAATCTTTCAATTTTCCCGGTATTTATATCTACATGGGAGATTTTGCCATTGAAAGAAGGAAGGACTATTAGATATTATGTGAGTAAACAGCACGGCAAGTGAAGGAATAGTAAGCTTATCTTCGATCGATCGATCGATCGATCGATCGAACCTACTCTGTGGCTGTTGCGATCGACTACAACGTGATGGCATGTGCTTCATTTTCTTTAGCAACTAATAAATAGATTGATGTGATTTTATTGTTAGATCATTGACTTGTACTGAATGGACAAACTATTTTGCGCCCGGATTTTGCGATAGATAATTTGTAAAGCAATCATGGAAAGCATTTTAAACATATTTTAAAATAATTATTAAATGTTTATATGCCACTTTTGATCAAGGAATGTGATTTCTTGGAATATCCTTTTCCTAATCCCATTATTTTATTTGAAACATATTCCTTTCTTGGTCACACAGTGGATTTTAGGGAATTTTAGCCAAGTATCAGAAATTTGTGTGTAATAATATTATTGCACACAAATTTCTTGTCTGACATAATTTTTAAACCCAGAGGCATGAACTTTATGGATGAGGGTTGACAGGATCGGACACTGCTAATGATTTAAAACAAAAATAACTTAATATGCAGTTGTTGAGCTACTCTTGCATGGTTGCTTCAGGTCGGGAAAAAGCCAGCAATTTTTTTTCATGGTATCAGGGAAAATTCGGAGAATTTAATATCTGGTCAGAGAATTCTTAATTTCTCAGGTAGGTAGACAGGAGGTTGCTACATGTTTTGATGATGAGTATTGTTGATGCAGAAGACTGTCTTATTATGGTCAATAAAATGTTTTTTGGAAAAGAAATGAAAGCAAATTGCACATGTCATCAGCTTGCCCTGGGGTAGACCCCCAGGACAACCAGGGGAATTGTAAACTTAGTTATCTTGACCCAGTGGTAGGGGATGTTTCTCAACAAAAATTCCCCCTGATATCCACCTATATATAAGGGGTAAGGGACTGTGCAATAATTACCAGGAGGGGGGGCATAAAATAAAATCAAAGCAAGGATGGGGGGGGGGGGGGGGGGGGGGGGGGCTCAAGGTAAAATAAGTCACTCAAGAGAGGGGGGGGCTTAACATTTTATTTCAAGTACATATTACATTGGCGAATCCATACCTATTTATAAGGTGGGGACCGAATAATTTTCCGGCACTTTGTCAGACCTGAAAATAACACACAGGCTCTTTTCCTTCTGCTATGGCTCTGTTGTACATTGCTACGGAGGTGGTGTTTGTTCCAGACGCGATGTACAACAATTAAACATGTAGTAGCAGCTCTTCTTTCTGTTATAAAATTTTAATCTACAGGTGCGTGTAGAGAAAATGCAGGGTATTTGTATAAAGGTGTGTGTATACTGTGAGGGAGGGGGGGGGGGGGGTCGTACATAATTTCTGACTGATTAGAGGGGGGGCAATAACTAAATTCACTCCTTTAGGAGGGGGGGTATTACCTAATATTGTCCTACACGAAGCCCATTTTCCAAACCCCCCCCCCCCCCCCCCTCCTGATAATTATTGCACAGTTCCTAATAGAGAGGGATTTGTCTCAGTGATTCATGACCAGGCAATAGTCTGGGATCATTTTAAAATTTAATTTGTAAATCAAACAAAATAACATCTTGAGACAGCTGATTTACATTGATATGTCATCACTATTTCAGTGAAAGTCATAGTAAGGTTTTCATCTGATATATACCGGTAATATGTCCCGGATCACAGACTCGTTGTTGTCCATGATTTTACAAACTTGTGAATTCCCCCACCCTATTCATTGAACTTAAAACATCATGGACACTTTCCATTCAACCCAAAATTCCAGAAAAAAGTTGCAGAGATTTGGGTATACCTCTTAAGGTTGTCCAAACGTTCAGGAATTTCAAACTGGAATTTTTGGTCAAATGGAATGCACCCAATAATTATATTACAATAAGTATAGTATTTTCCCCAACCCAGGGGCAATCAATCAAATCCATCTCCTTCTATTCCCCAACAAATCTAGCTTGTTACAGGCATTCGGATAATTGGGAGCGGGCGAGGGGATTGGCCCCACTCTTCGCGCTCTTGCGCCTACTCGTACCGCCTCTCATTATCTGAATGCCTGGAACAGGCTACAACATATCCCCTGGTTGTCCCGGGGGTTGACCCAAGTGCCTAGCCGATGAATTTATAATTTCATATTGAAATTTATTAGTTATTACGTTGGTTAATTTTCATCTGATCAGTGGTCTTATTAATATAGTCAGTGAAAAGTCCAGCAACCACGTTTTGATAAATTTCAGGTCGTTTAATAATTTGGTTTATACAATTTATACAACACCACTGTCAACAAATAAGGATTTTTCAAGGCAGTATAGCCATAACTTTGTGCAACTTGATATATCCTTTACTTTATTAGTGTAGAAATATCGATTTTGCTATATAAGTCGTTCTAACACTGTACGTTTTCAAAAGCTTAATAAGCTTATATACATTCAATGAAAAATTTTACATAAGAATACTACTAAGTATATTAAACACGCAGAAACAAATAAGCTTAATTCACTTCATTGAAATATACAATATTCTCGTACTGCTTACTGTCCCTTTGTCCTAAGTAGCGGCTTCTATCCACGAAACAAGGGTCAAATACAGAGGCTGTCATGTACATGTAAAGCACCCAAAACCAAATAACAGACAGCTACATGTGTAGGTAATAGCTGACATACAAGCTTAGCTGTATTCTTCGGAAATTCAGTCTTCCAGTCGTTCGTGGACTGAAAATCCAACGTAACCTCGTAACTGTAAGACTTGTTAACTTCCCAAAATACTCAAAAACCGAAAAAAAATCCTGAAAAGGTTGATTTCATTTACCTTTGATGAAAAAAGTTGAACAAGAACACAAGAAATGCCTCTTTCCAACATGGCGGATTTCGCTTGACTCTCCACGCAACGCGCGTTGCTTTTACTTCCGGCGAAGTCTATTGTTGAATCAGCCAATCAGATTCATTAAAATCACGTCCAAAATCTGGACGTGATTTGTAATTGGCAGACAATCTTTAGAAGGATTGTGTCAGGCCCATTTTTAGCGTGCGACCCGTAAAGAGAATGTAAGGAGCGCGAAAAATTGGCCTGATCGCAGGTTACTAACCATTAGACCACTGTGCCTCGCACAGAAGATAATACTCTACCGTAATTTACTTTACTTTCAAATTTTTCTTCTCAATTCGTCGGGAGACAAGCGAAATACGTCGGGATTCGAACCCGCGACAGTCCCGCTCTGCCGTCTGGTACCCTACTAACTGAGCTAGCCAGGCGGCGGTTGTCACAGTCCCTTACCCGTGTTCGCTGATACGTATCGGATAGCAAGGCTATCAGCATATTAATAAGAAGGATGGCTGCAAAGATAAGAAAGATAGCATAGAGCAGTCGGGCGAGAGTCTCTGAAGGAGCGTCCACGGACGTCATATGATCGGACTCCTCTGATACCCCCAGCAGAGTCCAGCCCAGGTGATTGATCATCGTCCACCACTGCCAAATAAAAACAATGAAATCACGTGATTATAGCCAAATTAAAAATTACCTGAGAACGCTTTTCGAGCTCCTCCCTTCCTTCATCTAAGTGAGACGTCGATTCGTTTCTCACACAAACTGGGAGCCTGGCCGGAAAATGCTCCGTTTCCAAGCCGAAAATGTTCACATCGATAACGTGGTATTTCAGAGATCCATGTAATGTCTCTGATTGGTTGTTACGAGTCACTACACGCCATTAAAAATGTAAAACTTTTTCGGTTTGAATATCAGACGTTTCTCTTGGTGATAAAAGAAGTGAGGTAATATAGAGATAACGATATTTCTGATATTTTAGATGTGCGCAAGCTACACATTTAATTATTCATTCTTTCACATTACGAGCATAACGAATAAATGGTAATAGGACAACATTCGATCATTTAATGACAAAAGCGACATTGTGGCGGGCAATGAAATTCGGAACAGTCAAGTCAGCCAATTTTCAAGTTCGTCAAGTTCGTCGACAATTTAAAATTGATTACAGCAGATTTCAGTGCTGTGTGTAGACCCCGGTTTTTTCGAACATGATTCGCCCGCTATGATTCGCCCGTCATGATTCGACCGAGAGGTTACCAAGCAGTAAGACGAATGATGAAAGTTTTGCACGAAGACCCACGCTGGCGGGTGATTTATCATCAATATTTGTACGGAAGTTCTATAAAGGAAACAGCTAGATGTCTTTTTACAAGTACCAGCTTTGTATCAAATATTCACAGGTTGTATGGGAGCGTAGCGAGATAAACCGGCAAAGAAGAAGAGGAAGGCAAAGAATCTTGTCTAGTAAGCGGAAGTTTGAACATGTTGAATGTTTATTGTATTTTATATCGAGTGACATGTACAAGTTGTTGAAAGTCAAACATTTCTTTATATGATACTTGAATAGATAGAGAAAACAAAACTCTGGAGGCAATGCATGATAAGGAATAAGCCGGAACTGTTTATAGACGAGTATCAAGAGTTACACGGGTTAGCAACTGATTGCAACTATTGTATTGTGCAGGTCGATACTACGCCTTGGATTTACGTATGAAAAGGTAGGTCTTATCTCAATGAATTTTCCGTGTTTTGCATGTAGGAAAGTTTGCAGCCAGTACATAAAACTCCTATGGTCTGGAGAAAAGCATTCTTGACTTCTTGACGGCTGTGCGTAACAGCGGCAGCAGCGGTTTCGGTAGTTCGCTATTGTTATTGTAAGTTCCTTCAGAAATTAACGTTTGATATCCAGTCACAAAGAATATTTAAAAAAATTCTGACACATTACATATTTTGCGAGGCCGTTCAGAAGGATATCTTGGTCCTTGCGGCTTGCAAATCTGATCGATGCGATTGTAAATTGACCTAAATTATAAACAATAACAATAGCGAACTACCGAAACCGCTGCTGCCGCTGTTACGCACAGAAGTCAAGAATGCTTTCCTCCAGACCATAGGAGTTCTATGTACTGGCTGCAAACTTTCCTACATGCAAAACACGGAAAATTCATTGAGATAAGACCTACCTTTTCATACGTAAATCCAAGGCGTAGTATCGACCTGCACAATACAATAGTTGCAACAGTTGCTAACCCGTGTAACTGTGTGAAACCAGTCTTGATACTCGTCTATAAACAGTTCCGGCTTATTCCTTATCATTTCCTCCAGAGTTTTGTGTTCCCTATCTATTCAAGTACCAGATAAAGAAATGTTTGACTTTCAACAACTTGTACATGTCACTCGATATAAAATACAATAAACATTCAACATGTTCAAACTTCCGCTTACTAGACAAGATTCTTTGCCTTCCTCTTCTTCTTTGCCGGTTTATCTCGCTACGCTCCCCATACAACCTGCGAATATTTGATACAAAGCTGGTACTTGTAAAAAGACATCTAGCTGTTTCCTTTATAGAACTTCCGTACAAATATTGATGATAAATCACCCGCCAGCGTGGGTCTTCGTGCAAAACTTTCATCATTCGTCTTACTGCTTGGTAACCTCTCGGTCGAATCATGACGGGCGAATCATAGCGGGCGAATCATGTTCGAAAAAACCGGGTCTACACACAGCACTGAAATCTGCTGTAAACATATCACGCGGCCAAAAAAATGCTTGCTGCCTGACTCTTCCAATTAAAAAATGTCCGATGTATGGATCTCTGCTTAATTATTAACAGTTAGTTTTCTGGAATATCAGTTATTATGTTTACGATGTTTCTGATGACTGGATTTTGCCACAGCGGCCGCAGGGGAAGGTTTCGGGTAAGTACTTTAAGTAGAGGCGCACTGCCACAAGGACGCATGCGCCAGTCTCGCGAGTCGAACTTGAAAACGTTAGGCTAACTTTTTCAAGTTTGAGTTGCCAAATCCAAATGGCGTCGACTAGTGGTGGCGGCGGCACGGTGGAAAGCGTAGTAATTCTGGGCGAAAACGAATATTCAATACCCCGACAAGCCGCCAAGAGAGCGTGGACAAAACCCCATAAACGCATTTATCTTGAAGATAACAGTTTCAAAACATGGCTTGAAGCGAAATTCGTTGCAGGTTACGAAGGATACAGTGATAAGATACTGTCTTCGCGACACATTTGTTGTTGAGGAGACGAGTGATCAAAACAGATGTGACCTCAGCTGTGACCTCTCACGCGAAAACGTACAACACGGCTTTCCGTTCGAAAGGCTAAAAGCCGTTCACTACCCGAACGGTTAGCAAGCCGAACGGCTGCTACTACCCGTTCGAAAAAAATGTTCGAACTGCTGCCGCTACCCGTTCGAAAAAAATCTTCAGCCGTTCCAACGACTGCTGCTACCCGTTCAGAAAAAATCTTCACCCGTTCGAAGCTAAGCCAGGTAATCCGTTGAGAAAAAACTGATTGAGCGGCCGTTCCAACGGCAACGGTTATCCGTTGAAAACTTCTGTACAAATGGATAAATCTAAGCTTGGCTGTCAAAAGTGCGTTGCGTTACGGCCGTTGCAAAAATATTTTGTATGCAAATCATGTTTTCGGAAATACGTATGCGAACAGCGCACGCTGTTACAGTAATATTATGACTTTATCTGTTTTACATAACCGTGATTAGAAACAAAATACATGCAAATATTTTTACTAACCGTCATTATGGAATGGCGGCCAAATAATTTATGGTCGACAGGAAGTGAGCAGTTTTCGCGCATGCGAATCCGTGACAGTGCCCCTTCATTCTCGTTCCCAGATCCTCCGTTTCTTTTGGTCACGTGGTTGGCGAACCGAAGGCGGCTACTTGTTTCCGGCGCAAAGAAAAAAAACGAGGAGCCCTGGGGACGAGGATGGTGCCCCTTAAGTCTGGCCCTTAAGTAGGGTTATTAAAGTGTACGCTGACCGAGGAGCCTGTAGTCACTCAGCTAGTTTCCAGTCTCTAACTGTTTTAATGGCGGATTGAACACACGTAATCTGCTAGCCTTCTGCTTTCTGTTGCTTTCCTGTGTTTCACGGACACATTCTTGCAAGGTATGAATTAACATATGTATATTTTAAACGTCTTCACAGATTGCCCGATCTTGCTTAATCGTATCGTGAATTATTTCATCGTCACGGATTGACACTCATATTAAATACTTACGAGTTGGTTTCCCACTTCGCTATGAATGAATTTCATCAAAATGATTAAAATTATGTACAAATTGTTGTGCAGTTAAATAAGAAGTGATGAATTGTACAACTTTTTAAATTATCCAATGAAAATTGACTCCAACAAGATCAGTGATGTTGTGTGCACTCAAATATGCCTCTAGCAAGATCAAATGATCCTAATTATTGTACCACAGGTAACCAAGCGCTCTATATGAGTAATAGTAACGTAATATAAGCTAGAAGTTTTAAAACAGTTGTCAAAACAATGAATGGAAATTAAAGTTTTATTTACTTCACCCTTATCACTGTTTGTTCACTGTCTTTGTAGTTGAAATGATTTTGGAGTGATTTGGAGCGATTTGGAGCGGTTTTGAGGGAGTTTTTGTTTTTCGATGTATATCTATATATATAATAGGACAAGGTTGGAATCAAGCCGAACGAACAGGCTGACAATACGATCGATTTTCTCCTACAAAAACCTCTCGGAACTCATTTTACTCTACCGTATACAACAAAGAGATTCCTATCCCACCTTTTTTGCCAGTCATTACACAGTTACATCGATTCTTTAGCCATAAAGAACCACGAAAAAAGTCCATTCACAATGACTTCGTCGCCATTTATGCGTGGCACAACAAATCGTCCACGCTATGCGTGGAAAGACCTGGGAAAGAGACCCCACCGGGTAGTAGACGGGAATTTTAGCACGCGAACAAATGAGTGCTTACCCCACTCCCGATTGGGTGAATTTCACTTGCTCACGATCCGGAACCGGGAAAAACAAACATGTGTTGTCCACTTTGAAAAGAAAAGTAGCAAATGTTGATGCCGCCCGGGTGGATAAGGGTGAAGTAAATAAAACTTTAATTTCCATTCATTGTTTTGACAACTGTTTTAAAACTTCTAGCTTATATTACGTTACTATTACTCATATAGAGCGCTTGGGTTACCTGTGCTCACAGTACCTTCAAATTTCAACTTATTGCACACTCAAATATGACTCTACTGACGAGATAAAATGCTGCTTTATCGAAATAAATTGAACATTATAATAACAATATCAAAAGAAATTAACGTCTACAAGATCAAACTCTGTTGTCGGTACATTTCGCCAACCCCCCCCCCCCCCCCCCCCAGCCCATGGACTACCTTGATGGATCGGACTTGGTCCATGGACTACATATGTACCTAGATGGACTACCCTATAAAAATTGATGATTCTAACTCAAAGAAAGATGTAAATGATTGAACAAAGCATAACACAACAAAATTAATGTAAGGCTGATCATGATTTTATTTCTCAAATTTTCCTACTTTATTTATATTTTATTTGTTGACTGTTCTTGACAAATGGTCCTTTTACATAATTGTTATCTCTCTTCCCAATAAATAATTGAGAAAAAGGTCAGAAGCATTGAAATCCAACATCATGTTGGATGGGCGTGTGTTATCATTTAAGCTGCCCCTTTGTCAAATATTTTTACCCGACGGCCTTTTTACGTAATGAATGCATGGTCATTTAGCTGCTCCTTCCAACATTATGTTGGATAAAAATGTCCGTATAACCCCATACTTAATTATGAAGCCACTTTGGGCACTTTGGGTCCTGAGTAATCATATACTCACACAATTTTGTGAGTCATGACTTCCACTCATTTGTGAAGAATGGTATTGAAGAAATCATATGCACAATTAAGTATGGGGGTACACGGAAATCTTTCCTAAATTTTTTCTCCTGAAATCTTACACGTGAGCAGAAATCTTCAAACAAATAAATTTATTTTGAGAATTTATTTCAAAAGGGAAAAATATATTTTTCACTTCAATAATTTTATGGGAGATCATTACTCTTAAAAGCTTGGGAAACAGCTGTGCTTTGTGTTTTGTATGATCCAATTTTTATTTTACCCTCACTAATACAATAGTGTCAGCTAGCAGACGTAACTTTGCGATTTTTCGCTCGTAAAATTCGCAGTTTTCGTCAAGACCTCTTTGGTCTTGACTTTGGGGTTTTTCTCGTAACTCTGCGATTTTTCGCAATTTTCGTAAAATTCGTAAATTTCGTAAAATTCGCAGTTTTTGTCAAGACCTCTGGCACCACATTGAGTTTTTTCTCGTAACTCGCGATTTTTCGCAATTTTCGTAAAATTCGCAGTTTTCGTCAAGACCTCTCTGGTCTTGACTTTGGGGTTTTTCTCGTAACTTTGCGATTTTTCGCAATTTTCGTAGTTGCGTTCAATCCTGGACATATCTCCATTTGTTTTGCGTTCAATCCTGGACATAAGTGGTTCTTTGTACTCTACTGACTGACATTGGCTAATAAATTAGTGTCATTGGAACTTGTTCGAGTCAAACTTAACTGTATAATATGCTGTTGAAATTACATGTAGTGTCACGTGATCTAGTTGGAGTCATATTATTTGCATTATAGCTTGTTTAAATTAGTGTTTTCAATACTTCCATTTACAGAACAAAAACATGAGACTTTCAATTTAAGTTACAAGAAGTGAAAACTGAATATGTTTGCAATCTATGGAATGAGGATCCTATCGACTTCAATACAGTCAAACGTCTATTAGGCGGACGGCCGTATTAAGCGGACACCCTTTATAAGTGGACAGTAGCAAAAGTCCCAACATTTATCAGTTCCCGTATTTACTGTAAATAATGTCTCTCTGTATTAAGCGGGCATTCGAGCATTCTCCGAGGATGTCCGCTTAATACAGGTTTGACTGTATTCCTGGATGACTTTAGCGAGTGTTCAATTTAATCACTGAGGGCAACAAGCACACCAAATCTCGTCTCCTAGAATTGGTTGAAACCCGCGGTTTCCTTGAAGAAGTTGCTAAGCAACAACATAACACAGTTCATAGCGGACAAGTGAACGTGGTGGCATATGCGAAAGCGCGAAAAAAAACAAGCATCAAAAGTGTGTTGCTGCGGAGCACTGTAAGGTATTTAAAAATAGTACAAATGATAATCTGTGGTTAAAAATATATTGTATTTCAGATAGACGTTTCGGGAATAAACCTTTGATCAGTATGAAAAACCCGTATACCGTGTGGCATGAAATTTTCGCGGGATCTAATTTTCGCGAATTTCGAGGGTTTTCCAACGAACCGCAAAAAGTAGATCCCGTAAAAATGAACTCCGCGAAAATTTGTTCCATTTATTTAGATTACTAAATTTTGATTAAATTAAAGAATATTACGACCTTCTTCTTTCCAACGAACTAATAGTCTCTGGTTTATTTGGCAACAATTCTAGATAAGACATCTGTCGCCGAACAAACAGTGGATGGCTGCGATCAAGAGGTACATGGAAACTGATGGGTCGTCTGAAGGGACACCATTCTCAAGGGCATTATGCCCCTAGCTGTTATATACAAGTACCGTATACGTGAAATACGGGACAAGAACTTGCCCGAGATCCGCCGTGAAAATTTGTTCCCAGCCGTAACATAAAACACAAATTCGCGAAAATTTGTTACCGCGAAATGCAAAAAATTCGGCAATCCGGATCCGCGGAATTAAACTCCCGCGAAAATTTCATGCTACATGGTAAAATAAACAATAGCCTCCATTTGGCGAGGAAATATGCTCGGATATTTGTCCGCGGACATTATCTGTTCCGAGAAGCGAACAGTTTTCCGAGAGCAAAGCTCGAGGAAAACTGTGAGCTTCGAGGAACAGATAATGTCCAAGGACAAATATCCGAGCATATTTTTGAAGCCAAATGGAGGCTATTGTAGTTATTATCCTTCAAATATGTTTTCACAAGGCCGCTCTGTTTGCCGTGGAAGATCTCGGTCGGCCAAGCTGTTAATCATCAAAATAATTCTGTTGGCGTTCAGAAATAGTTCTAGTCTGTTCAAAACAATCAGTCCTATTTAATTTAGCAATTTATTTGAGACAAAAACTGAACCTGCGAACGTGAAACGCAAATTTTCCAAACTGGGGAATATCACTTGGGGAATATCACCCGGATATTCCTCAGTTTTGGCAGCGTCACGTGACGTGTTTAGACCAATCGCGCGCGAGAAAAAATTTTGATGGATTATAACATGTCATACCGTAAAAGCTCTATTTAGCACCCACCCCCTCTCTATTAAGCCCCCCCCCCCCCCACCCTATCTAATAAGCCCCCCCTCCTTCCGTCAGGCAGATGTAAATGACTTTTCAGCAATATTTTCTGGCGTTTCAGTCACTTTGTATTGAAGCGTGGTCTTTAATTTCCAGAACTATCGTCGAGTTAAAGTATAAATGACGTGTCCTTTGTAAGACGGTCATACATAACCCATTTCTTGTTCTGTTTTAGTTAGTGGTGTAATAGTAAAGTTTGAAAAATTTATGTGAATTTCTTGAAAATTTATGATTTGAAACTGAAGCCCCCCCCCCCCCCCCCCCCCTCTCTCTATTAAGCGCCCCTCTCTAATAAGCCCCCTTCTTGAGGCCTGAAATTAAATAAGTCCCACGGGGGCTTAATAGAGCTTTTACGGTAAATCACAAGGCGTAAATGCGCCATGATAATTGTTGTGCACGCGCCAATGTTCAGGTCAAAATGTTTTAAGTAGAACTTGAAATCTATGTTTAAACCACCCAGGGTAAGTGTTCCAGAATATTTGGAAGTGGAAGACCGTGACTTTCCGAGAACTGGGAACGAGATTACCATTGGTCACTCAGCTAGTTTCCAGTCTCTCACTGTTTTAATGGCGAAATTGAACACTCGATGATCTGTTCTGTGTTAGCTTCTGCTAGCTTTCTGTTGCTTTCCTGAGTTTCACGGACAAATACTTGGAAGGTATGAATTAACATATGTATATTTTAAACGTTTTCACAGATTGCCCGATCTTGCTTACTCGTATCGTCATGGCGCCCACATGTAGCCGTCGCCATGTTTTTAATTTACAGTAAGATATAAGGTAATCGTATATATTGTCGTACAGCCGAGAAAAAGTCGTTTCCCATGCCTGCATAAAGGAAAACAACATGATTTTCAGTTATCAAACAGAGTGTACACATCGCAAAGATTCTGTCGAACGAGTCCTTTTTATTTCTCCTAAAAGAAAAGGAGAAAGAAAAACCTTTTCTCCTACTAGCCGCGGAAGATGGCGCGTGAAATAGACGTTGAAATTTCCGTGCGTGCGGGGAAAAAATTCTTGAAAAAATATACCTGCCAACTTTTCCTGAGTCAAATGCGTGAGATTTTTGTCTTTTATTTCCGATGACGATCCGACGATTTCCGACCGTTGCCGAAGACATCCGGAGATTTCCGAAGATGAATCGAAGATTTCCGAACGTTAACGAAGCGTTCGTATCCAGTTCTACAATGTGTTCAGACACGGTTTGAAGGATTCAAACACGACATATTGTGTTATTTATAGGTCTATGTTTCCTCGTATTGGTTCAAGTTTACATATTTTTCGAAAGTGTGTCAGCTAATGCTGTAATAGCTCCAATTTTTCAGCCAGGCGTGAGAAATTGGTCCGTAGGCGTGAGCGGGCGTGAGATCGAAGTTTTCGACCGACAGGCGTGAGAATCACGCCTAAGGCGTGAGAGTTGGCAGGTATAAAAAAATAGAAAACAAACTCCGATTGTTTCGAAAATTGATCCTTCGTAAACTTCGACGCCATCTTGTGTCCCAAAAGTCAAATCGGCCTCATTCAGTCAGTTTCCGCTGACCCACAGTAGTGTTTATCCGATAATCGGGCCGATGTATTGTCGTACAGCGATCGTAAAGCCATACAAAGTCTTGTAAACAAGCCGCGCTTCGTTAAATCACAAGTAAATCCACGCGCTCTCGCTTGAAGACAAGCCGGTCTCCCTCTTATGTATCATAATACATTTTAGTTTGCTTTAATCAAGAAGAAATGAATTTATGTTTGTTTGGGAAAGCAGATTAGGCTTCAAAACTTCGTAGAAAGCGAGCGAGGATCCTGTGAACCCAGGTGTACGACATTAAATTTAGTGTACGACATTACATCAGGAAGGTTGACCATTCTCTGAGAGTTTTTTCCGAGATTTATCGCTTCCTAAAAAATTTTGATTAGCAGAATTATTGAAACAAATGGTTGAAGTTTTTAGTTGAAGAATAATTTAGCGTTTACTTTATCGATCGTACGATGTAGAACCCTCAAACGTAAAGTGTATGACAATACATACTGATACTTAGAGGTTATTCAGCGGAAAGTTGTGTGACACGGCTGGGTATTTTTACGAGTCAGTTTTTATTTTTTCGAGCCTTTAGGCGAGTAAAAATGCCCAGCCGTATTACACAACTTTCCGCTGAATAAATTGTTTATTATACGACATAATATATTTCCTAAAATATAGGCTTTCAACAGTGTTTTCCGTAGTGCGCGGTCAGGGGGACTGAGACCCATGTAATACGGTCTCATATCTGCTCTCGTCTTTGTGCGTATTCGCACTCTAAAATGCCATGTCGTGTAATAATAACTTATACACAATTCCCGGCGTAACTAATCGAACCAAATCGAACGTTCGATTAATCGAACTTAATTGAACCTAATCGCGTGATTAGGTGAACCTAATCGCGTGATTAGTTCGATTAAGTTCGGTAATCGAACAGAATCGAACTCTCACAAAAAATTTGGAGTAATCGAACAAAATCGAACGTTTGATTAGGTTCGATGGCACGGTGATTGCAAAAATGGTCGACGTTGGATTGCATTAGATTGAAAATGGAAGTGCGATGTTTTTCGAGTTAAGGTGGCTCAATGTAGTTTTTTCAGCTATGGGGTGAGAGTTTTGAAAACAAAAATTTGATCAGAAGGCAAAATTCGATCTTTGCCATACTACACCATATAAATGATGGACATATGATGATAGTTTTATTTTCCACTGGTTTCCAAACAACAGAGGTTACCATGGCAACGATTTAGGCATCCTATTAGTTTTAAACAAGGCTGATTTTCTCGAAATCTAGTCGGAAACATTGCATCCATTTTATAATATTTTGAAGTATGGTAGTTTGACCACCTGTACACGAAATTTGATGAAAATCTGTAAGGCGGTTTTTGAATAAAACAACACTGAACTTTTTGCGGACCATTTTGTGTGTTTCCCAGAATTTGCTTGAAAATATTTCAATAAATTAAAGCTATATGTACCTCCTCTCTGTTGAAGAATTGTTGATGATATTAAAAACTTTGTAAGGTAAATGGAGTAAATAAAGCTATCATCGAAAATTGGCATTTTAGAAGACTTACCCTCATAGGAAAAATCACAGTTATTAAAAAGTTTACTTGCTTCTCAATTAGGATACATTCTGTCTCCTCTAGAAACTCAGCACGCGCGCTTAAAAGAAATAAATGCCCTTTTCTTCAAATTCTTGTGGGATGGAAAAGGCGACAAAATAAAACGAACAGAAATAATAAATGACTATCCAAATGGCGGACTTAAAATGCTGGATATTAAAAGTTTTAACCGTGCGCTAAAATCAAAATGGATACAAAAATACTTGGATCCCAACTGTCACGGAAAATGAAAATTATACTTTGACCTTTTCTTAACGAAGCATGATGGTAAACTACTTCTAAATGGTAATCTTAAAAAAGAAGATGTGGCCTCCTTAAATATTCAGGATACTTTTACAACAGAACTTATTGAGATTTGGAGTGAGCTAAATTTCAAACCAGAACCAACCAACTCTTTTAATTCACCAATCTGGTATAATTCTCTGATTCGGATTGCGAACCAACCCTGTTTTTATCGCGACTGGTCTGTTGCAGGAATTACCTCCGTTCAAGACCTTCTTGATGACAATCTTCAATTTTTAAGTTTTGGACGCTTTCAAAAGAATGTATGCCGTGAAAGCCAGTTTTCTTCATTACTACAGCGTAGTCTCTGCTGCCTCAAAAATTAGAACCGCTATTTTACAGCAAGAGACAGTTAATTCCAATGAGCAAAATCAAAATAAGCTGCTGTCAGCCACAGACTTTACCAAAGCTGTTTACAAACATCTTATTGAATGTATTGGCACCACCCCTCTAAAAAGCCAAAATAAATGGATTTCAGATTGCAATCTAGAAGAGAAAACAATCGACTGGAACAAATCTTATAGCCTTCCCTTCCTTTGCACAAAAGAGACTAAATTAAGAACATTTCAATTTAAGCTTCTACATAGGCGAATTGCTACAAACGACTATCTATTTAAAATCGGTATCAAGTCATCTGATTTATGTTGCTTTTGCGAACAGTCTAAAGAAACGATCACTCATCTCTTTTGGGAATGTGTTCATGTTCAAAAACTTTTGGAATAATACTAAAAACCTGGCTGGCTAATTACTTGTCCCTGCCAAAGGACTTCTCACTTATGATATGCTTAGGTCTAGCAGATAATACAGCAAAATATTCTGTTTCATCATGCCCTCCTTATTGCCAGATACCACATTTACTCTTGTAAAATCAAGCAAGCGTATCCCTCACGAGAAGCTTTCTCGCAAATTGTTCTCAACTGTTTGGATATCGAGAAGCGTAATGCACACGAATCCGGCACGATGAAAAAATTCAATTTAAAATGGGGCGAGTTTCTTAAGAAAAAATGTTAAAAATAAAGCCGTTTGTTTGGTGGGGGTTTAAGCACGAGCAGCCTTTTTAATTGTACTTAATTTACTTATTTATCTTTTTTTTGTTTTCTTTCGCTTCTCTTTTCTTTATTGTTACTCTGTGTGTAAACGCTTTTTTGTCCTTTTGTTATTCGTGGACCTGACTGTGCATTGCTTTATAGTAAATAAATACATTGTAAGTAAAGTATTGTAAGCAAATGATTGTAAGTAAAGTATTGTAAGTAAGGCATTATAAGTAAAGTATTGTAAGTAAAGTATTGTAAGTAAAGCATTGTAAGTAAATTATTGTAAGTAAAGTATTGTAAGTAAGGCATTATAAGTAAAGTATTGTAAGTAAAGTATTTAAGTAAACCATGTGAATGTTGTATGTGTTTAAATTAAAATGGATGGTTACGATTTCAAAATATTTAATTTTGAAGAACTGCAGTTAGGTACCTCAGAACACGATCGAAGCGCATAATTTACATTTAGCGGAATATTTCAAAAAATGCTCTTACAGATTTAAAAAAAAAATGGTCAGCTATTAGCGTGATGATTGTATTTGATATTCCAATCGAAAACGAGAGTACAAAATTGTTGCGAGCATAGAAAATAACATCGAATTATGGCTAAGTTTCGATCACCATTTTCTTTCTCTGAACAAGGGTTTTGTTTAGACTCAGCTCTCTTAATGCTCTCTCTGGAAAGACTGGATATGAAATGTATTCCGTATCGGACGTAGATTTCTTTATTGTAAAGCCGGGCCCAGCTGTTTGATTTTTATAAAAAAAGTTGTAGTATGCAAGATATGCCGTTTGAAATAAACAGATGTCATATTTGTCCCCCGGATTTATCTTATCTTTATCTTCTTCCTGGTCCAGAAGCTTCTGTAGCTTCTACAAAGCCACAAAATGTGTTTAGCAGAGATGCAGCTGTTCGCCTGGTACAAAGCAGGGTTCAAAATAGCAGCCGGCTGCCGGCAGTAGCCGGCACTTTGACCACACTTGCGGTGACTTTTCACCAAAGAAATAGAAAATGTCATGCTTTGATCGGCCAACTGAAATCAAAGTTGCTGTAATGTTATATTAAACTGTTATAAGCTTCACGAAGCTTAGTAAACATTTCATATCAGACAATAAAGCAGCCAAGAAACGTTTTAAAGCTTTTGGAAACGTTTTAAAATGAGTAGAAAAGAGTAGAAAAAGGCTTGGAAATTTGAAGCGTGCTGCAAAGTTGAAATGGAGGATTATAATCTTGTTCACCATGAATGACTATAACTCTTTTACGCGTTTGTTCAAGCGTGAAACATGCGAGTTTGTCTAGACCAAACCGTTGGGTTGCCGCCTTTATGTTTCTGCACGTGTAATCAATATTTATTTTGCACAAAAACATGTTTAGTGCCGGTTGTTAAGCCTTTTCACTCGTTGAAATTAAAGTCAGTTTGTATTCATATTGCTCGACAATGGATTTCCCATGTTTGTGAGTGAAGAAGCGCGACGGTTTTTTGCATATTTACGCTTGAACAAACACCTAAAAAAGAGCCGTTCATGATGCTTTGTTTGGAAGGGAATTGTCGCAACGAAACACGTTAAATTAAATTAAAGGAAGATTCTGACGCTGACATTATTTTAGCAGTTCAAAGAATACGATATACGATACGATAATCATAAAATGGAACTACAACTACAGTGAAGCCGGTAAGATTAATTTTATCTGTGTCCATTGAACTTAATTCGAAGTTGTTGATTGTGTTCGATTTGGTTCGATTGGGTTCGGTAATCGAACTCTCACATAAATGTTTTGGTTCGATTTGGTTCGATTTCCGAAACTAATCGAACTAAATCGTTCGATTAAGTTCGATTAGGTTCGATTAAGTTCGATTACCGAACGGTTCGATTAGTTACGCCGGGACAATTGAGTGGTATTTTGTACAAAATGTTCTATACAGTTAAAATATATTAAGACTTTCACAAGGTAAATGATGCTTTGTACAGCTTGTTTTAAAGCTTTAAGCTTATAATATGCTTATCAGCCGTAGTTTTATGTACAACTAATTCTACATATGCCTCTAGTAGTAAGATCAAATGATCCTAATTATTATTAAGAATTATTGGATGAGATTTTGTGATATCCAGAATAATCAAGGTCGAGGTAAGAGTTATCTATATCTAGATAACTCTTACCGAGACCTTGATTATTCTGGATATCACAAAAACCGAATCTAATTTAATAATTGTTTTATTATACATTCAACGAAAAAAAATAATGCTTTTACCAACGATGTTGTTTACTTATAAGCGGCAAGCAACGCAAAGCACGCGAACTTGACATGATTACCCGTGATCCTCTCGCGAACTTGACATGATTACCCGTGACCTTGAGTGCACTTGACATGATTATTGTATAATCTGTAGGTAGATGATGTAGATGCTTTCAGCCGATAGGCGAGTGTTTTTCCCTACTTCTTGAGTGCTCTCGCCGCTTCCTGAGTGCTTTATAACAGAACAAAGCACAGGTGAGGCTTTTTTATTTGTTTTATGATAAAAATCTATGATTTTACTCACAAATTTGGCTTTATTTTCAAAAACAAACTTGGCGGATGTCGTGAGCATTTGTGAGCTCCGTGCTCTGTACTCTCATAAAGCATGCACATGCACACTGTTTAAACCAATCACAGTGCATGTTTATATTGGCACTTTATTATAATTTCCATCAAATATTTCACTCAAAAGTCTTGTTTGTGATTTCTTTGAAATCAGACTATAATTTTGTAATGTTGACTTGCTTTGCCAGCATGACAAAGGTACATGTATCCTAGTTTAGTTTACAAGCCTTGAAATGCTATATTCATAACAGGGAATACAACATCCTAATGAAAGACCTTTCAGAAATCATGAGCTGGAGTCTCTGTTTGCTCTGCTGGGGGTCTATTAGAGTTGCGTACTTACCGGTACATGTATTTCAAATCAGAAACTGCACACAAAATATATGTAGTAACATCTTTGTTATGGAAGCTATAATTAAAAACTAGTTGATGGATTTTTTGTTCAATCATTCGATCTGAAGTTCAACATGTTCTACACTGTCTGTAATTTTCAGGCCATCAAATCATGTTAAGTAATCCTTTGTATATATGTCTATAAGTATTAAACAAATTTTGTTTAATAGTCAAATATTACTCCAACAATTATTTGTGTGAAGTGCATCCATCAAGTTAAACTATCAGACAGCTTTTCTACCCTGAAGAAGGCAGTAATGCCTAAATGTCGGTCGTCAATTATCACTTCAAATAGCATCATAAATTAATTTACTCAACATGTACTTTCAAGGCACTACGCAGTTTATACTAGTATCAGCTTTTCTGTATATTCCACTTAATTTACCCAATATTACTGCTGAATTACTTGATTGCTTTTGTGGGGGCTTGCCTGCACTATGAGATGATCGGTGGAATTTATCTGTGGGTTTGCGAATTTTTCTGTGGGTTTACGAGACTTGGTCGCGTGTCGCGTGGTCTTCTTGGAGAGAGAGCCTGGGAACCATGTTGTGTGTCTGTTGTGTTTGAGTGGAAAATTATCGGCCATCTTGGCGTATCGCTTCGTGTGGTTTCCTTTTATTAGTCTTTTTAAGCGGCCCATGCGCAGCGGCCGCTTCAAGAAATGCACTTTTTTTTTCGTGTCGCTAGCCTTAGTCCTCTTCACGGTTGACATGATCTTATCGCATCTCGGTCTGAAATTAGCCAGTAGAGAATTTCTCTTCCACATTCTTTCTGTAGTGTCGTGTAAGTGCGTAGATGTATTTAGTTTATTACAGTAATCGCATTGGAAAAAGCAAAGACAAATGTCCCATAGCAGTGAACAGTGGTGTTGTTGCTAAATGTGCTAAATTTTGTTTTGTGACCTTTTCTCGTTATTCGATCCTACGGTTGACATGACGCAATCTCTGGTCATGTAAAGATGATGCAATAGAGGTATTGTGCTATGAGCATGAAGCAATCCGCATTGGGATTTCTCTTCCTGATCGCAGTTACGATACCCCGTGGTATATGTTTTTGTAAACGTGATTAGTGTCCTTGGATTAGTGGTATTAAGATAAATTAAGGTATGTTTTCAAATGACTATTTGTCATTAGTTGATGGCATTTTGATATATATTTCAGTTTCTACACAGTAATCTTAAAGTTAACCTATGAAGTCTGGAATAAGCTTATTAATCGTTTGTTGTGAAAGGTTTTAACATTCACACTTTTCCTACAAGAGATGAATAATTCAAATACTTTCTGTCTAGAAATCAAAAATGTGTGCATAAGAAAAGTGATTATTTTTGATACTAATCTGTGAAGCTGAGCATCTTAAAGTTAACCTATGAAGTCAGGAATAAGCTTATTAATCGTCTTTTCCTACAAGAGATGAATAATTCAAATACTTGCCGTTGAGAAATTAAAAATGTGTTCATAAGAACAGTGATTCTTTTTAATACTAATCTGTGAAGCTGATCATGTATGTGCTGATGCAGAGTTTCAGAATGTAGTTGGATAACAAACAAAAAGTCGTCTTTCTTACTTTAGCAGAAATGAAACTTGATGACTTGAAATGACACAGGGAGCAGAGGAGTCGAATTGCGTTACTGCGTTATTCGATCTTGTTATTGTTTTCTCTTTGTCGTCCCAGCGGGTACTTAATGATCGAATAATGTAGTAACGCAATACACCGCGTATAAAGCCGAATAGATCGACTCACAAAGGTCATCGTATAAAGCATATAAATCGAAACTCGAAAAAGTCCAATTTTGATCCTCTACTGCCTGTGGAAAATATTGAAAATGTTTACATACGGTAGCTTCCTGATCTCAGTCTTTACATATGGATGGAAACGAATTCAAAAAAGCACCACACACGACATAAACTTTGTTGAATCATAGAAATCAAGATTACTATCTGTCTGTGATCTTTCTTGAGCTTGTCACAAAGTTCCCTTTTGTTGTTTGAATCGGAAGTGAGCTATCAAAATAATCATTGATAAAAACAACTGTTTTATCAACTGCCACGTATTTGAGTTGTATTTTAACTAATCAATCATTTTTTGTTCAATTTATTAAGCGGCCGATGCCCTATATGGGCATCAAGCCGCTTCAAGAAATGGACGGGTTTTTTTCATGTCGCTAGCCCTACCTCATTAAACGAACGATAAAACTCGGTCCCAAAAACATAACAGTTTTTCTTACACAATTCCACAGCATATATGTCATTCACAATTTATTTTCACGTTGAGCGAAAACACATCTGTGCCCTTGTTGATTATGATGCAATTGACATTAGCTAAAGTTTTCTACACAGTAAACTTGACCTAAGCTCAAACTTACGCTAGCCAAAATATTGCATCACCCAGTCACGTTTTTCGTCACGCAGGTTCGAAGTTGACTCTTAGATTTGGCGGGAGAACCTCAGAGTAAACTGACCGAGGGGGTTGGAGGGGTGCATTGTTCTTTCTCCCCTCAAGGTGAAATTGGCCCGGTGGGGTTCTCCCAAAAAATTTGGGTGGGGGTGTGCCGCTGAGCTATAACAACCCTAATTTTGCGAACCTGTTCCAGACTAAGGGCCTGTTTACATGGAGGGAGGGTGACCCGGGTTCCCGGGTCACCCTCCCTCCATGTAAACAGGCCCTAAATGTTGAAAAAAGATACCCTAATCCGGACGATTCTTAACGATTTTCTTTCTAACCCAAAAGGCTAAACTACTAAGCAGCACTGCGAGTTGTAGTTGTAAAGATTTTTTAACACTCCTACGCGTTTCTTTTCGTCTGACTACTTCATCTACCCTATGCCAGAGTATCAATTACCAATCTTCATGCCAACTCCTGGGAAACTGATACCCTGATACCCAAAAATGCCTTTTGGTATACCCTGTTCCAGACCAAAATGCTCAAAAACCATACCCTGTCCAGCTGCACATTCCTATATAGCGAAAATAAAGGAGTGCCCCCCCCCCCCCCCCCCGGGAAATCGGCCGCTTGTAATCCCTTCAGGGGTTCTTGTTTGTTCTGATAGAATTTGACGGCGTTCATTTTCGTTGTAGTTTCCAAGGTAAGTTATTGCTTGTTATTTTGTACTTTACCGTATCAATTTGTTTTCATGCCTCGTAAATCTTGCTGCATTTGCATAAGGGGAAAAAGGTATGTTGTTGTTTATGACATTTCAGTTAATTCAGCTGTTCCCTGTAGTTAGCTGTCGGTTTTTTTCACAGCAGCTCTCGAAGTCACACTAGCCAACATTTTGTTTGGCTGAAAGTCTGTGCTGAAAGTCTACACACTTCAATTCAAGAGAAGCTTTTACGCTTACGCAAGCCAATATTCACTCGGATTGATCCTCACTGAAGAAGCACTTGATATTACTGAAATAGCCACTGAAAAGCAATACTGATACAGCCTGATATAAACACTGAGTCGCATTTCACTTGCTCAGTCACCTATATTTTAAAAACTGTAGCTGGAGATTCAAAAGACTATGGGGATGTCAGTTGAACAATATCGGTCCAGGATCGGCAGTCATGACAACTTTGTTGTTGTCTTACAACATATGAGAGAACGATTTTGGAACATGATGTTTATGATGTTTTATTTGAATGTGTTTTACTTACCAATGTTGAAACAAGTTGTTGGAGAATACAAAATGTAGAACGAAGTGAAGTTTTGGTTCACACAAATGACATTCTACAATATTTATATTCTATTGATCATAAGACAAGCAAATGGTGTGGAGGAAAATCCAGGCCCTACAATATTTGATGCCATTGACCCGGCAACAACAGTATGTGCTGACTACAGTCAAGGAAATGAATCGCTCTGTGAAGAAATGCTGGTATTAAAGCAATGTGTAGCTATGTCACTTACTGCTATTATTTACCATCATATAGAAGATATTAATTTGTGGACTTCTTCCACATTGAATAATATTTTGGTTAATGAAAATAACCTGTACACTTCTATAAGATATTCTGTGCGAACAAATGATTATTGTGCTCTTAACTGATGTGCCAGGCATTGTTTAAATTGTTGACAAAGTGTACATACATTACAGTACAGTGATTCATTAACAGGAAGCTTGTTTATGACATCTAACAATGGCCCATTTATGTCTCTTCAAAATTCACTTCAAGAGGTTTTTTCTCAGCCTAACTACAGTAATTATTGTTGCAGATTGTTTGTTTGCTAACTATTGACTTTAATACAGTTGCAGTTCATAAAAATTCACAACAAAGTTTTAAAATGTTTGACTCTCATTCAAGGGATTTACATGGGATGCCCCATTTATTTGGGAAATGTACTTTGCTCAGCATTGAAGGGCTTGAAAACCTTGTATCATATTTACAGTTGTCTTGCTTACAAACAGAGGTTGTTCCTTTTGAAATCAAAGGTGTCTAAATCAGTGATAGTCAACCTGATGTGGACCATGTTCACGAGAATCACAAACAAAAATGTTTGTCCTTGAGCAATCAAAGTAATCCAAAAGAACCTGTTACATGTATCCAAAATTTTCTGGGGGGCATGCCTCCAGACCCCCCTAGTATAAAGGGGCCTTATGGCAACCTGTACAAATTCCAGCCGGACCAGCTTGAAACTGTATACGTTAATGCATGTAATACCTATAATCACAGTTTTTTACATCCAGTTCAAGTTGTTCCCAACAATTTAACCACTCTTTTTATACACAATGATTTTTGTATTAAGTGTATAGTTGAATGTACTAAATGAATTCACAAAAAAAAATTCTAGTCATTTGAAGAATGATATTTTGATCAATGATTCAAAATTATCAACTTAAGTGCAACCTAAATAGAAGCCCCCACACGTATGCATTGCGGACCTATTTTTTATAATAATATTACTTGATATCTTGTTCTTTGATTTCTTGAGTTTTATTTAACTTTATTGCTATCTAGCAAAAATGGTTTAGGCTGAAATGTTTCAGGGAAAATATAGATATATAAAATATGGCATTTATTTCTCAAAATGTGCAGTATTTTTAAAACATTCACCGCAGGAAATGGGCAAAAATCTACAATTAATTAATTTTCTTTTTTGGCTATTCTGATGTCAGAAAAATTAAAATTAACTACATAATAAGTTGTTTAAATTAGTGTCATGTGATCTTATTGGAGTCATATTAACGGCATAATAGGTTGTTTAAATTAGTGTCATGTGATCTTATTGGAGTCATATTAACGGCATAATAGGTTGTTTAAATTAGTGTCATGTGATCTTATTGGAGTCATATTAACGGCATAATAGGTTGTTTAAATTAATGTCATGTGATCTTGTTGGAGTCATATATAACTACATAATAGGTTGTTTAAATGTGTCATGTGATCTTATTGGAGTCATATTAACGGCATAATAAGTTGTTTAAATTAGTGTCATGTGATCTTGTTGGAGTCATATATAACTACATAATAGGTTGTTTAAATTAGTGTCATGTGATCTTGTTAGAGTCATATTAACTGCATAATAGGTTGTTTAAATTAGTGTCATGTGATCTTGTTAGAGTCATATTAACTGCATAATAGGTTGTTTAAATTAGTGTCATGTGATCTTGTTGGAGTCATATATAACTACATAATAGGTTGTTTAAATTAGTGTCATGTGATCTTGTTAGAGTCATATTAACGGCATAATAGGTTGTTTAAATTAGTGTCATGTGATCTTGTTAGAGTCATATTAACTGCATAATAGGTTGTTTAAATTAGTGTCATGTGATCTTATTGGAGTCATATTAACGGCATAATAGGTTTTTAAATTAATGTCATGTGATCTTGTTAGAGTCATATATAACGGCATAATAGGTTGTTTAAATTAGTGTCATGTGATCTTGTTGGAGTCATTTAACTGTACAATAAGTTGTTTAAATTAGTGTCATGTGATCTTGTTGGAGTCATTTAACTGTACAATAAGTTGTTTAAATTAGTGTCATGTGATCTTGTTGGAGTCATATTAACTGCATAATAGGTTGTTTAAATTAGTGTCATGTGATCTTGTTGGAGTCATATATAACGGCATAATAGGTTGTTTAAATTAATGTCATGTGATCTTAACTTGTTGGAGTCATTAACGGCATAATAAGTTTTTAAATTAATGTCATGTGATCTTGTTGGAGTCATATTAACGGCATAATAGGTTGTTTAAATTAGTGTCATGTGATCTTGTTGGAGTCATTTAACTGTACAATAAGTTGTTTAAATTAGTGTCATGTGATCTTGTTGGAGTCATATATAACTGCATAATAGGTTGTTTCAATGAATGTCATGTGATCTTGTTGGAGTCATATTAACTGCATAATAGGTTGTTTCAATTAGTGTCATGTGATCTTGTTGGAGTCATATTAAATGCATAATAGGTTGTTTAAATTAGTGTCATGTGATCTTGTTGGAGTCATATATAACTACATAATAGGTTGTTTAAATCAGTGTCATGTGATCTTGTTAGAGTCATATTAACGGCATAATAGGTTGTTTAAATTAGTGTCATGTGATCTTGTTAGAGTCATATTAACTGCATAATAGGTTGTTTAAATTAGTGTCATGTGATCTTATTGGAGTCATATTAACGGCATAATAGGTTTTTAAATTAATGTCATGTGATCTTGTTAGAGTCATATATAACGGCATAATAGGTTGTTTAAATTAGTGTCGTGATCTTGTTGGAGTCATTTAACTGTACAATAAGTTGTTTAAATTAGTGTCATGTGATCTTGTTGGAGTCATTTAACTGTACAATAAGTTGTTTAAATTAGTGTCATGTGATCTTGTTAGAGTCATATATAACGGCATAATAGGTTGTTTAAATTAGTGTCATGTGATCTTGTTGGAGTCATATTAACTGCATAATAGGTTGTTTAAATTAGTGTCATGTGATCTTGTTGGAGTCATATTAACGGCATAATAGGTTGTTTAAATTAATGTCATGTGATCTTGTTGGAGTCATTAACGGCATAATAAGTTTTTAAATTAATGTCATGTGATCTTGTTGGAGTCATATTAACGGCATAATAGGTTGTTTAAATTAGTGTCATGTGATCTTGTTGGAGTCATTTAACTGTACAATAAGTTGTTTAAATTAGTGTCATGTGATCTTGTTGGAGTCATATTAACGACATAATAGGTTGTTTAAATTAGTGTCATGTGATCTTATTGGAGTCATATTAACGGCATAATAGGTTGTTTAAATTAGTGTCATGTGATATTGTTGGAGTCATTTATAATGGCATAATAGGTTGTTTAAATTAGTGTCATGTGATCTTGTTGGAGTCATATTAACGGCATAATAGGTTGTTTAAATTAGTGTCATGTGATCTTGTTGGAGTCATATTAACGGCATAATAGGTTGTTTCAATTAGTGTCATGTGATCTTATTGGAGTCATATTTAACTGCATAATAAGTTGTTTCAATTAGTGTCATGTGATCTTGTTGGAGTCATATTTAACTGCATAATAAGTTGTTTCAATTAGTGTCATGTGATCTTATTGGAGTCATATTTAACTGCATAATAAGTTGTTTCAATTAGTGTCATGTGATCTTGTTGGAGTCATATTAACGGCATAATAAGTTGTTTCAATTAGTGTCATGTGATCTTGTTGGAGTCATATTTAACTGCATAATAGGTTGTTTAAATTAGTGCCATGTGATCTTGTTGGAGTCATATTAACTGCATAATAATTTGTTTAAATTAGTGTCATGTGATCTTGTTGGAGTCATATTAACTGCATAATAAGTTGTTTCAATTAATGTCATGTGATCTTGTTAGAGTCTATTAACTGCATAATAAGTTGTTTCAATTAATGTCATGTGATCTTGTTGGAGTCATATTAACGGCATAATAGGTTGTTTAAATTAGTGTCATGTGATCTTGTTGGAGTCATATTTAACTGTATAATAAGTTGTTTAAATTAGTGTCATGTGATCTTGTTAGAGTCATATTTAGCTGTATAATAAGTTGTTTAAATTAGTGTCATGTGATCTTATTGGAGTCATATTTAACTGCATAATAAGTTGTTTAAATTAGTGTCATGTGATCTTGTTGGAGTCATATTAACGGCATAATAGGTTGTTTCAATTAATGTCATGTGATCTTGTTGGAGTCATATTAACTGCATAATAAGTTGTTTAAATTAGTGTCATGTGATCTTATTGGAGTCATATTTAACTGCATAATAGGTTGTTTCAATTAGTGTCATGTGATCTTATTGGAGTCATTAATGGCATAATAAGTTGTTTAAATTAATGTCATGTGATCTTGTTGGAGTCATATTAACGGCATAATAGGTTGTTTAAATTAATGTCATGTGATCTTGTTGGAGTCATATTAACTGCATAATAAGTTGTTTAAATTAGTGTCATGTGATCTTGTTGGAGTCATATTAACTGCATAATAAGTTGTTTCAATTAATGTCATGTGATCTTATTGGAGTCATATTAACTGCATAATAGGTTGTTTAAATTAATGTCATGTGATCTTGTTGAAGTCATATTAACTGCATAATAGGTTGTTTAAATTAGTGTCATGTGATCTTGTTGGAGTCATATATAACTGCATAATAGGTTGTTTCAATTAATGTCATGTGATCTGATTGGAGTCATATTTAACTGCATAATAAGTTGTTTAAATTAATGTCATGTGATCTTATTGGAGTCATATTTAACTGCATAATAAGTTGTTTAAATTAGTGTCATGTGATCTTGTTGGAGTCATATTAACGGCATAATAGGTTGTTTCAATTAATGTCATGTGATCTTGTTGGAGTCATATTAACTGCATAATAACTTGTTTAAATTAGTCTCATGTGATCTTATTGGAGTCATATTAATGGCATAATAGGTTGTTTAAATTAGTGTCATGTGATCTTGTTGAAGTCATATATAACTGCATAATAAGTTGTTTAAATTAATGTCATGTGATCTTGTTGGAGTCATATATAACTGCATAATAAGTTGTTTAAATTAATGTCATGTGATCTTGTTGGAGTCATATATAACTGCATAATAGGTTGTTTAAATTAATGTCATGTGATCTTGTTGGAGTCATATATAACTGCATAATAGGTTGTTTAAATTAGTGTCATGTGATCTTGTTGAAGTCATATTTAACTGCATAATAAGTTGTTTAAATTGGTGTCATGTGATCTTGTTGGAGTCATATTTAACTGCATAATAGGTTTTTTAAATTAATGTCATGTGATCTTGTTGGAGTCATATTAATGGCATAATAGGTTGTTTAAATTAGTGTCATGTGATCTTGTTGGAGTCATATTAACGGCATAATAGGTTGTTTAAATTAATGTCATGTGATCTTATTGGAGTCATATTTAACTGTATAATAAGTTGTTTAAATTAGTGTCATGTGATCTTGTTGGAGTCATATTAACGACATAATAGGTTGTTTAAATTAGTGTCATGTGATCTTATTGGAGTCATATTAACGGCATAATAGGTTGTTTAAATTAGTGTCATGTGATATTGTTGGAGTCATTTATAATGGCATAATAGGTTGTTTAAATTAGTGTCATGTGATCTTGTTGGAGTCATATTAACGGCACAATAGGTTGTTTAAATTAGTGTCATGTGATCTTGTTGGAGTCATATTAACGGCATAATAGGTTGTTTCAATTAGTGTCATGTGATCTTATTGGAGTCATATTTAACTGCATAATAAGTTGTTTCAATTAGTGTCATGTGATCTTGTTGGAGTCATATTTAACTGCATAATAAGTTGTTTCAATTAGTGTCATGTGATCTTATTGGAGTCATATTTAACTGCATAATAAGTTGTTTCAATTAGTGTCATGTGATCTTGTTGGAGTCATATTAACGGCATAATAAGTTGTTTCAATTAGTGTCATGTGATCTTGTTGGAGTCATATTTAACTGCATAATAGGTTGTTTAAATTTAGTGCCATGTGATCTTGTTGGAGTCATATTAACTGCATAATAATTTGTTTAAATTAGTGTCATGTGATCTTGTTGGAGTCATATTAACTGCATAATAAGTTGTTTCAATTAATGTCATGTGATCTTGTTAGAGTCTATTAACTGCATAATAAGTTGTTTCAATTAATGTCATGTGATCTTGTTGGAGTCATATTAACGGCATAATAGGTTGTTTAAATTAGTGTCATGTGATCTTGTTGGAGTCATATATAACTGCATAATAAGTTGTTTAAATTAGTGTCATGTGATCTGTTGAAGTCATATTTAACTGCATAATAAGTTGTTTAAATTGTGTCATGTGATCTTGTGGAGTCCATATTTAACTGCATAATAGGTTTTTAAATTAATGTCATGTGGATCTTGTTGGAGTCATATTAATGGCATAATAGGTTGTTTAAATTAGTGTCATGTGATCTTGTTGGAGTCATATTAACGGCATAATAGGTTGTTTCAATTAATGTCATGTGATCTTGTTGGAGTCATATTAACTTGCATAATAAGTTGTTTCAATTAGTGTCATGTGATCTTGTTGAAGTCATATTTAACTGCATAATATTAGTTGTTTAAATTAGTGTCGTGTGATCTTGTTGGAGTCATATTTAACTGGCATAATAGGTGTTTAAATTAATGTCATGTGATCTTGTTGGAGTCATATTAACGGCATAATAGGTTGTTTAAATTAGTGTCATGTCATCTTATTGGAGTCATATTTAACTGCATAATAAGTTGTTTAAATTAATGTCATGTGATCTTATTGGAGTCATATTTAACTGCATAATAAGTTGTTTAAATTAGTGTCATGTGATCTTGTTGGAGTCATATTAACGGCATAATAGGTTGTTTCAATTAATGTCATGTGATCTTGTTGGAGTCATATTAACTGCATAATAAGTTGTTTAAATTAGTGTCATGTGATCTTGTTAGAGTCATATTTAGCTGCATAATAAGTCGTTTCAATTAATGTCATGTGATCTTGTTGGAGTCAGTTAACTGCATAATAAGTTGTTTCAATTAGTGTCATGTGATCTTGTTGGAGTCATATTTAACTGCATAATAGGTTGTTTCATATTAATGTCATGTGATCTTGTTGGAGTCATATTTAACGGCATAATAGTTTGTTTCAATTAATGTCATGTGATCTTGTTGGAGTCATATTTAAGCGGCATAATAGGTTGTTTAAATTAATGTCATGTGATCTTGTTGGAGTCATATTAACGGCATAATAAGTTGTTTCAATTAGTGTCATGTGATCTTATTGGAGTCATATTTAACGGCATAATAGTTTGTTTCAATTAATGTCATGTGATCTTGTTGGAGTCATATTTAACGGCATAATAGTTTGTTTCAATTAATGTCATGTGCATCTTGTTGGAGTCATATTAACGGCATAATAAGTTGTTTAAATTAGTGTCATGTGATCTGATTGGAGTCATATTAATAAAGCTTTACTGCTAAACTGTAAAGCGCAGTTAATGGAGCGTGACGCTCTAGGCCCCCTTGGGGTTGTTATGTATACAACTCATGTAACGCAAACAGGACGTGAATGTACAAACCTTTCTTGTCTCGAACGTACAATGGAGTACACTCGTGATTCTCCTTGTCATGTTGCAACACTGTCTACTTCATTTATATCATTCGTTCTGTATGGCTAGTCTATTTATATTCCCATTCACGTCTCGTTGAGCGCTACATGCGTTCCTTATTTACTATGGTACGTAATTCACCATTGGCCGAGATCAAGACATATGTCTGGCTATAAAAGCTCTAGTTTGAGTTCAAAGTCTCATTCATTAGCTGTAGTGCTTTCTGAAAGGTATTCCTTCAGTGTTCAAAATTGTAATTCCCACCCTCCCTCCCCTTGGAGGTTTGTTTTGTTATCAATAAATTTGGGAACACCTCTCGAGTTTCGTTATCGGTTAAGTCTCGCAGCGACTTCCCCAAGCTTTGTTTTCGCTCGTTTGAGTTGCGCTATTTTACGCTCTTTTATATGCCTGCATTATTGTCCGATCCAGCACGTGCCGGCGGAGTCGACTCGTAGTGCTGGGGAGGTCAGTAGGCTTGAGCAAGTCATAACTGCCTACACTCTAGCACGATGCTGGCCGGAGGTTTCAGCTCGTAGTGCCGTTTATAGAGTTAGGCTTCTAGGCCGCGTAAGCTTTTGACCTGCCTACAACTTGTCCGATCCAGCGCGGTTCGCGCGCGCGCTGGGGAGATAAGAACGGCTTTATGGTCACGCAATGGAAGTCGTCTGTCTCGCCGATCGCGGAGCGGTGTTCCCCTTTACGCCAAACAGTGTGTTGTTGTTTATTGCGTTTGCTATTCTATGAAACATAGCCATAAAGGAACTGCGATATTAACTGCATAATAGTTTGTTTCAATTAATGTCATGTGATCTTGTTGGAGTCATATTTAACTGCATAATAGGTTGTTTCAATTAGTGTCATGTGATCTTGTTGGAGTCATATTTAACTGTATAATAGGTTGTTTAAATTAGTGTCAAGTGATCTTGTTGAAGTCATATTTAACTGCATAATAGGTTGTTAAAATTAATGTCATGTGATCTTGTTGGAGTCATATTAACTGCATAATAAGTTGTTTAAATTAGTGTCATGTGATCTTATTGGAGTCATATTTAACTGCATAATAGGTTGTTTAAAGTAGTGTTAAGTGATCTTGTTGGAGTCATATATAACTGCATAATAGGTTGTTTCAATTAATGTCATGTGATCTTGTTGGAGTCATATTAACTGCATAATAAGTTGTTTAAATTAGTGTCATGTGATCTTATTGGAGTCATATTAACGGCATAATAGGTTGTTTAAATTAGTGTCATGTGATCTTGTTGGAGTCATATTAACGGCATAATAAGTTGTTTAAATTAGTGTCATGTGATCTTATTGGATTCATATTAACGGCATAATAGGTTGTTTCAATTAGTGTCATGTGATCTTATTGGAGTCATATTAATGGCATAATAAGTTGTTTAAATTAATGTCATGTGATCTTATTGGAGTCATATTAACGGCATAATAGGTTATTTAAATTAATGTCATGTGATCTTGTTGAAGTCATATTAACGGCATAATAAGTTGTTTAAATTAGTGTCATGTGATCTTGTTGGAGTCATATATAACTGCATAATAAGTTGTTTAAATTAGTGTCATGTGATCTTATTGGAGTCATATTAACGGCATAATAGGTTGTTTAAATTAATGTCATCTGATCTTGTTGGAGTCATTTAACTGCATAATAAGTTGTTTAAATTAGTGTCATGTGATCTTGTTGGAGTCATATATAACTGCATAATAAAATTGTTTAAATTAGTGTCATGTGATCTTATTGGAGTCATATTAATGGCATAATAGGTTGTTTAAATTAATGTCATGTGATCTTGTTGGAGTCATATTAACGGCATAATAAGTTGTTTCAATTAGTGTCATGTGATCTTATTGGAGTCATATTTAACGGCATAATAGTTTGTTTCAATTAATGTCATGTGATCTTGTTGGAGTCATATTTAACGGCATAATAGTTTGTTTCAATTAATGTCATGTGATCTTGTTGGAGTCATATTAAGGGCATAATAAGTTGTTTAAATTAGTGTCATGTGATCTTATTGGAGTCCATATTAACTGCATAATAGTTTGTTTCAATTAATGTCATGTGATCTTGTTGGAGTCATATTTAACTGCATAATAGGTTGTTTCAATTAGTGTCATGTGATCTTGTTGGAGTCATATTTAACTGTATAATAGGTTGTTTAAATTAGTGTCAAGTGATCTTGTTGAAGTCATATTTAACTGCATAATAGGTTGTTAAAATTAATGTCATGTGATCTTGTTGGAGTCATATTAACTGCATAATAAGTTGTTTAAATTAGTGTCATGTGATCTTATTGGAGTCATATTTAACTGCATAATAGGTTGTTTAAAGTAGTGTTAAGTGATCTTGTTGGAGTCATATATAACTGCATAATAGGTTGTTTCAATTAATGTCATGTGATCTTGTTGGAGTCATATTAACTGCATAATAAGTTGTTTAAATTAGTGTCATGTGATCTTATTGGAGTCATATTAACGGCATAATAGGTTGTTTAAATTAGTGGTCATGTGATCTTGTTGGAGTCATATTAACGGCATAATAAGTTGTTTAAATTAGTGTCATGTGATCTTGTTGGAGTCATATTAACGGCATAATAGGTTGTTTCAATTAATGTCATGTGATCTTATTGGAGTCATATTAATGGCATAATAAGTTGTTTAAATTAATGTCATGTGATCTTGTTGGAGTCATATTAACTGCATAATAGGTTGTTTAAATTAGTGTCATGTGATCTTGTTGGAGTCATATTTAACGGCATAATAAGTTGTTTAAATTAGTGTCATGTGATCTTGTTGGAGTCATATTAACGGCATAATAGGTTGTTTCAATTAATGTCATGTGATCTTGTTGGAGTCATATTAACTGCATAATAAGTTGTTTAAATTAGTGTCATGTGATCTTGTTAGAGTCATATTTAGCTGTATAATAAGTTGTTTCAATTAATGTCATGTGATCTTGTTGGAGTCATATTTAACTGCATAATAAGTTGTTTCAATTAGTGTCATGTGATCTTGTTGGAGTCATATTAACTGCATAATAAGTTGTTTAAATTAGTGTCATGTGATCTTGTTAGAGTCATATTTAGCTGTATAATAAGTTGTTTAAATTAGTGTCATGTGATCTTGTTGGAGTCATATTTAACGGCATAATAGGTTGTTTCAATTAATGTCCATTTGATCTTGTTGGAGTCATATTTAACTGCATAATAAGTTGTTTAAATTAATGTCATGTGATCTTGTTGGAGTCATATTTAACGGCATAATAGGTTGTTTAAATTAGTGTCATGTGATCTTGTTGAAGTCATATTTAACTGCATAATAAGTTGTTTCAATTAATGTCATGTGATCTTGTTGGAGTCATATTTAACGGCATAATAGTTTGTTTAAATTAGTGTTAAGTTTTAAATAATTTATTTTACAGAAGAAGTGCAACCTGAACATGTTTGCAATCTATGGAATAAGGATCCTGTCTTTGTCTACAAGTGTGCGTTTGCTGCGAGTTTGTCCCTCTCTGACCCACAAGTTTCCATCAAGTACATTTAAAGAGTTCAACAACTTCTACAGCACATCATGGCCATCATCCAGGATTACCAAACCAACAAGGAAAATTGACAGCCTCTGCTTCATCAACCCTCCAGCCTACTACTCTACTAAGTCACCACGCCCGTCTAGAGATGACATTCAACTCAACAAGAAAATAACGTCACTAAAATCAGTGGAAGAGCTACTTGAATTGTTTGAGAGTGTAAAGAAATCTGCTAGCATTGTAAACCGAGTCACTTTGCTCTATAGTATGGCTAAGATCACAGAAAGAGATGAAAAACACAACCTTGTGCTGGAAGAACAACAAAACAACCAGGACAGCACATACATGGATTTGTTGGACAGCATTTCCAAAGACATAACTAAATGCCGGCCTCGACACCTTGCCAATGTCATATGGGCTTTAGGAAAACTACAAGAGAAAGATCACAAGCTGGTTAAAGTTTGTGAGAAAGAGATTCTTTCTCGTGATATCGTTGCCATTAACAATGCGAATATATGTCAGATTGTGAATGGATGTGCAAACCTCAGCATGACAACAACTGAAATATTTACAAAGTTACAAGAAGCCATTTTAAATGGGAAGGTGAAGATGCGTGATTTTGAGGATCGTCAACTGTCAGGAATATTGCTGTCATTTGCTAAAACAGGACCATGGTTCTATTCAACTGTTTGATGCTTTCTTGGAAGAAATTCTATCAAGAGACTCATCAATGATTGACAGTCGTGGCTTGGCAGAATTTGTGTGGTCATTTGCAAAAAGGAGTTGAAAGCAGACAAGTTGTTTGACAGAGTAGAAGAAGAGATTCTGAAACGTGGAACAACTGATTTGAGCAAAACTGATTTTATTCAGATACTTTGGGCATATGGCAAGGCTGGAAAAGGAAGCAAGCAACTTTTCTACTCAGTGGACAATGAACTTGTCTCAAGGGGTGTAGAGAAGTTTCACAATGGTGAACTGTTTAGAAATTGTGTGGTCTTTTGCTAAAAGAAAGATGACAAATGCCAAAGTGTTTGACCTTGTTAAGAAAGAGGTCTTTAACCGTGCTGTCTATATGTTTCAGGTTCATGAGCTTGTGATAATTCTATTTTCATTTGTTTCTGCTCAAAGACATGATGACAAGTTAATTACTGAAATTGAAAGTGAGTTGTATTTAAGGGATGTTGATCAGTTTCGCAATGGTCACTTATGTCAAGTTGCCTTGTCTCTTGGAAGATCAGGAAAGTCAGATAGTCAGCTGTTTGACGTCATTGAAGCAGAAGTATTTCGGCGTGGTGTATGTGAGTTTTCCAAAGAACAAAAACGTATGCTCATGCGAGGATTTATTATGGCCAATAGAGGAAGTAAAGAGTTTTATGAGCTTTTACCGCGCCGTTCTTCTTTTTCAACCAATAAGTTGGTCATGAAGTTACACCCAACTACCGTAAGAGCTATATTCAGCCCCCTCTCTATTAAGCCCCCCTCTCTAATAAGCCCCCCCCCCCTTGGAAGTCAGATTTTGTAATAAGCCCCCCCCCCCCCTCTCCCCTTCTGTCAGGCAATATTTTCTGGCGTTTCAGTCACTTTGTATTGAAATATGGTCTTTAATTTCCAAAACTATCGTTGAGTTAGGGTATAAATGACGTTGCATTTGTAAGACGGTGATACTTAACCCATTCCTTGTTCTGTTTTAGTTGGTAATGTTATAGTAAAGTATGGAAAATTAAAGTGAATTTTCTCGAAAATTTATGATTTGAAATAAGCCCCCCCTCTCTATTAAACCCCCCTCTCTAAAATTAAGGCCTAAAATTAAATAAGCCCCCGGGGACTTAATAGAGCTTTTACGGTATTACAGCGTGGCCGAAACTATATGTATAGGAAATCGTATGAACGCGAGTGCAATTCGTGATTTAATGGGCACGAGTGATGTTTTGAAAGTTCTCAAAATTGCACGAGCCTTTAGGCGAGTGCAATTTGAGAACTTTCAAAACATCACGAGTGGACCATAAAACACTAATTGCACGAGAAGTTCATACGATTTTTTTGTTTATAATATTCTCAACAAAATTTTGCTGCGGCCATCACGCTACTCTACACACGAAACGCTTCACTAGTTTCCAGAGTGTTCAAGCGTGAACTTTTTGAAAGAATTACAGTACTATAGTTTAGAAAATATTTAACCATTAACTTGAAAGCTTATTTCACTGCCATTAAGCGGCAAAAACGTCTCTACTTGTCCCGGTACCGTTTATCACAATTCCGTATTGCACTCTATAACCTATTTATGCACTCGTCATTGACCAATCAGAAGCTGCATATTTTGTTGAGTATATTATAAACCTGCTTAGGAGTTTCTCAAAAATCATTGTTTTGAGGGGATTATTGAGGCAGACAAAGGAAGGAGAGTTCTTTGAGGTTTTTCGTGACGTACTTAATTTTTAAAACAAAATAACTTTTGAGTTAGACTTTGAAGAGGGAGCAGTTTTGATGTTCTAGAAAAAAAGAAGCTTTTAACAGAAAGAAATCTCATTTGTAAGCTGTGAAACAGCGTGGAACGGCGATTCACGTTATGGATTACTCGATCATCGATGATGGTCTATATTGTTAGCTTATTAAATATCCCGTCTGTCATTTTTGAAGCTCATTGTTTGCCCATGATCTGTACTGTGTTATCAGGATTCGCCTGGTTGACATCTTTAGATCAAGTTTGCATTAGCGTTTTTAATGCAGTAGCATGTGCTAAAGCCCCTTCCACACGAGCAAGTTTTCCTTGACAAGTTTTCCTTGCTCGTGTGGAAAGGGAAATTTGGCAATTTTCTCCTTGACAAGTGTCCTTGTTCAAAAACAAACGTGCCAGTTTTTGAACAAGGACACTTGTCAAGGAAAAATTGCCAAGTTGCGAAACTTGTTCGTGTGGACGTGCAACAAGGAAAACTTGACAAGGAATCCCTGGTGCTCAGCGGCCTAATCTTGTTGCTCGCGACCTGGATCCTATTAAAGACGATAATATGCTGTACAATATTATTGTTGTTACAAAGAAAAATTGTCAAAGAAAAATTGTTTATCGTCCACACACGAGCAAATAAAATTTGCCAAGGAAAAAACATGTCAAATGAAATTTGTTGTTTATCCACACGAGCAAGGAAAACTTGTCAAGGAAAACTTGTCAAGGAAAAACTTGCTCGTGTGGAAGGGGCTTAAATCGTGTATTTTGAATTTAGTTCATATCTTAACTGAATAAATTTTGTTGTTGGCCAGGACCTCTTGACCGCTCATCTCGGCTCACTATTTTACTTCCGGTTGGGGCGCTGAGAATAGGGTCGAGGAAATCTTGCATGCGCATGCTCCACGTAGACCAATCAGAAACAATTAGCTATTGTGTCATTTATTCCCCGTTTTAAATCAATGGCGATTATTGTTCATTATTTTTTGTGATGCACGCGGCCAGAATCTCTCTGCCTCAAACCAAATGAACAAAAATGCCTATAACAGTCGAACCTCCGCTAACGGCCACCTCTCTATAGCGGCCACCTCTCCACAACGGGCCAGGATTTTTCGTCCCAATCGTAGGTCTATCCATACTTTTCACTCTTATTGAAACCTCCCTGCAACGGCCACCTCATTACAACGGCCTGATAATTCTGCACCAGGAGGGTGGCCGTTGCAGAGAAATTCAACTGTACTCCAAAAATGTATAATGCAGTTTGCCTAGTTTCTAGGCCTCTATATTTCTCCGCGGTCAATCCGTTTTCGGGTCACGTGGTTCGAGCGAAAACTTCTTCTCGGATACGTCACCGAAACGAATTGACCGTGAAGGCCTGGGAAAAAGCCGTACAAGAACTTGGCAACAATGCAGTAGGGTGCAAAATTAATCCAAATGAATTTCAAACACGCTTTTTCTTTGCGATTTTTCGCCGCTAATCGGGTACAATCTGCGCGTGCATGCCTGCGAGGCACAAGACTGCGAGCCAGCGGGCCATTCTTGCGAGGTACGCGAAAACACGCGAGGCACAAATATCATCTTTTCCCCTTCTTTTCGCCGTTCTTACGTACGTGTGCTCGTAGCATTTCGACCAAAACGTGTCTATCGGCCTTTATCGCTTTGATAATTCCACAATAGGCCATTTCCGAGTTGCCTTGTTGCCTCTGTTTTCAAAACGAGTCCTGGTGCACAACCTTTGTTATGGTAATTAGTTTTACCTGCACGTGCATTGTTATGCAAATCAACTAATTTCCATAACAAAGGTTGTGAACCAGGACTCGTTTATGCAGCAAATCGGTCATGGCCTATTGGAATCACGAGGAAAACGGCCCATTGCATTGTTTTCTATTCCACTGTCGGGGGAACTAGTGTCATTGTTTGGCAAATCTTCGTTGAATTAGTATCCAATCAAGAAACAACGCGAGTACTCCCAAATATAACGCAATGAGGATACGTCATATTGCTTAGAAGCTTCGGGACGAAAATCGCGGCATTAGTCCCGTCGGAGACGGTATTTTCGTCCTCAACAGGTATTTCTTCCTCACCAAGAGAAGATGATCTGAGAGAACACATCCCCATGCCCCATGATAGTTTTTTTCAATCTATTTTAAGCTTTGCGCCGCGCTGTGAAAGTTATTTTACTTCTTGTCCCCATGGTCGCGCGGCCAATGATCAGAGGATGAGATGTCATTGCGAAGATTTTTCTCGTGTTGACGTCCATAATCGAAATTTAAAGATGTGATCGCGTTTAAATTTTATTACGTCATTACAACTGACCAATCAGGTCTCTTCCTTAAAATAGCCGCGCAGTATGACCACGCGCTTAAAATTAGATTAAAAAAAAATATCATTGGAAGAGGCCCTTGTACTTTCTAATAAACAACGCATTTTGCAGGGAGATGGCAGAACTCGTGTTCCAGTAATCTGTCTAGACTTGTTTTATCCCGGTTTCCATAGCATGAGGCTGACTAGGAATATTGCTACTCCCCCTGGGTGGGATGCTAGTCCTACGCCAGGTTACTCCCCCCTCCCTCCCCCCAGCATTTTGTTAGGTTGCCCTAACAGTTCGCTGGTACAAATTTATATATACTCCTGGGTGGAGAGAGGCACTGTGAGAGTAAAAGTGTCTTACAACTTCCAATGTTGACAAATTAGAGTTCATCGTTCAGTTGGTATTTGAGCGGTTTTCAATTGAGTGTCGTGAAACCAAAACCCAAGCAATTACAATGGCCAATCACAATAAACGTAAACAACGCAATGAACCAATGAGAATTCGAAGCAAATACACCTAACCGCGTCAAGCGCGGGAAAAACGCGTGTGACTAAGTCGCGATTGGTTTTGGTTTTGCATCTCATTGGTTAAGAAAATGGCGCGAGTTTTTTAAACCAATCACAGAGCGTAAAAAACAAAACCAAAGCAATTCAGCGATAACTTTCTACAATAAATTGAAAACCGCTGCGCTCCATTTAATACAGTAATATACAAAAAACAAGTCAACACGCAATTTAAACAGTCCAAGGTTGCAAATTTATGCAAAGCATTTTATTGTCGCTAAAATTTAGTCAACTCTCGTTATAGCGGACACCCTCGGGACGTCAGTAGTTTGGAGTCCGTAATAGTGAGAGTCCGCAATAGCGGGAGTCATTTTCAGTCAAACCTCTATAGCTTTCGCTGGGTGGTGGGCTGGATTTTTGTCCGTAATAGTGGGTGTCCGTAATAACGGGGTGTCCGCAAGGCCAGAGTTGACTGTAAATGGATGAAGCATTCCAAGCCAAGAAAACAGGCATTTCTATTTAGTTAGGTTAATTATTGACAACACCGGCAAAACCTTCATTGAGGGGACACTTCTCGTTGTACCGAGGGTGTCCCCTTATGCGGGGTTCCACTGCATACGATTTACTATCCATAACATTATTTTTGGGGAGAGATAACCTACACGCTACGGCTACGTGGGCCACACCTCGAATAGAATCCACCGTAAGAAAAAAGATGGCGACTGGTACATTTACCCACAATTCTTAGCGCACGAAAACCCTATATAAAACGCTCATAAAAACGCACAGAAACGTTCTAAAAACTTCAAACCTAGCATACACAGTGTTGTTAGTACAGGGACGAATTTCTAAAAAAATATGGCTTTCTAACTGCCTGTTAGGTTCGCAAGGTATTGTGGTAAAATATACCGCCGCCATCTTTTTTCCTACGGTGGATTGATCTTTACATATACCTACACCCAGCTATACCCTATATTATGTTTTATAATCCAACTCCTCTAAGTCAGTGAGAACAAATAACACGAAATAAGTACACATATCCCGCCTTTTCACAAGATTGTTTAATAGTAGTTCTCTCTTTCCATCTAAATGACTGACCAATCAGAGCCCTCGTTATATAATTGTTTTATGCGGATAGTTCGAAAAATAGTAACCATGATAATACATTTACAGTGAAAAGCGCCTTACTGTTGCCTAATTTTTGAAAAACTTTTTGGCAATTCTCTGATGGCTTCCAATCAAACTAGCAAATTAAAAATGGTAAGAAGCTGTGGGAGGCGGAGATGTCAATTGTCAATTGATTGGCCAGTTGAAGCAAAAGCCATCAGAAAGTTGTCGAACGATGTCAGAAAGTTGTCAAAAACTTTGTTCGAGTGGCAACGGTAACACTGTAACGCTTCACTGTAACATTACTAATGCTGAATTCACTAAATAACATCAAATCGTTTCTTTTTTTCCTTGAACAAAGAACGGGTCTCAAGCTCATCCGTATTCCTGTTTTCCAGGACATCTCTCTCGTCAGCTTGTTCAGTATGAAGATTAACGGGCCTTTATCCACTTCACCTACAAGTATTGCAACTTTCTACAACGAAAACAAAAATAAGGAGCTGAACAATGAAAGAAATTCATCTAAAAAAAAAGACAGCTACAGTGAAATCTCCATTAAGGCGCGGGGGGTCCACCTGAATGCCATTTTTCCGCCACTTAACATGGGTTTAATAGAAATATCTCGTTCGCGTTTCAAGCAATCCAAAAACCCTTAGCTCATCCCATGAATCTATGTTATGGGGTGTTTTGTAAATTTTTGGGTGATTTTGGGGTATTTTGGGGAGGAAATAGTTTTTCTCAATGGAGTTGTAAATTTAGGGAAATAAGAAATATTGAAGATTTAATGTAGTTTTAAGGTGGCTGGTAACGTTTACAGCCCTTGTGTTTTGATTGATCGATACTACCATCCTATATCAGTTGATGTTAAAATAAAGGTATCAAACGATTGCCCAATCATCGGTGAACGCATTATGATCATCTTCCTGGTATATTTGGTTACCATAGCAACAGTATTACCTGTCAAAAACACCCTTATATTTAGCTTTAAGTGCTTATAACTCAAAAACGAGCCCAGTGACCCCCATTTTTTATAATTGAATAATGATCAGCATGTTAAGATACAACTTTTTGCAAAGTTTAAAAAAATTCTGCATAGGGAATTCAGAGCCACCTTAAATTTTCGAAAATTTAAGGTGGCTCTGAATTCCCTCCGCAGAATTTTTTTAAACTTTGCAAAAAGTTGTATCTTAACATGCTGATCATTATTCAATTATAAAAAAGGTGGGTCACCGGGCTCGTTTTTGAGTTATAAGCACTTAAAGCTAAAAATAAGGGTGTTTTGTACAGGTAATACTGTTGCTATGGTAACTTATTATGTCACAAATATTATCATAACTTGTTCACCGATGATTGGGCAATCGTTTGATACCTTTATTTTAACATCAACTGATATAAGATGGTATAGTATCGATCAATCAAAGTGCAAGGGCTGTAAACCGTTACCAGCCACCTTAAAATTAGAATTTGAAGTTAAAAATTAGTAGATTGACTGACGACAGTTGATAACCACGCAAGAGCACCCGCGTGGGTATCAACTGTCTGTTGGTGTTCCAAAATTTATTTTTTTCCTTCTATCCCTTCTTTAAACCCCTTAAAATTTCATTGAAATTCAGGTAGAATCCCCCCTTAAGGGGACACCTTGGGAGAAGGGGTGTCCCTCAAATAGAGGTAATAGATTATAAAGATTATATGTATAGGTAATCGTATGGATGCGAGTGCAATTAAGGATTTACACTGCAATTGATATTTGAAAATTCTCTAAAAATTGCACGAGCCTTTAGGCGAGTGCAATTTGAAAGAATTTTCAAATATCACGAGTAGTGTAAATCCTTAAGAGAGTATCTCCAGAAAAATCGAACTTTGACCGGCAAACTTCAAATTTCAAAATCGCTCAAACTAGTTATTCATCGCTATGTGGTTTGTTTGTGAAATATGTTTTTGTTTCGGCAAAAAATGACGAAAATCAATTTCAGGGCTCCATACAAGAAAATTTGGCTTGAAAATTAGCCATTTTTAAACAAACCGCTTGCCTTAACTATTAATCCAGAAGACATCCACTTGATATCAGCGTATTCTACGACTATTCCAGGGTCTATTTTATAATTTCCATAAAGATTGAAAAACTTATGACACTGAGAGAGGCCTGAAAAAAATCCCCCTGTTTCTCTATGGCAATTACTAGCTCGATTGAAAAAATTATTTACCCTACTACCTTTATCACAAATCAAATGACATTTAGGAATTACACTAAGGAGGAAATGGCCTTTCAACTGATACAATTTATTTTCTGGGGAAATTATATTGCGCTCTGTGAGAGAGCGCTCAAAATGGCCGAAAAATGATATACGTGACTAGTGGATTGCGTGACATACCGTGACCGTAGCACATATTTCAGTGCTGCTTAGTCAAAGAAATGGTAAAATCCAAATTCCTGCCTTGGGGATATTAAAAAAACACTTTCTTTTGAGAATCTCAGTATTTTTCGTACATCATTGATGCTTTCCACGATGATGTGACGTAAGAAAATGGTTTATTTCACTGTGTGAATTGTACTTTGGCTTATAAGAAATTATCACTGATATCGACACAGTCATGAAGGCTTTGAATTTACCGACAAACAAAAGCAGTACCTAAATGTCAAGTTTCAATTGGAGAGAGAACCGGGAAGAAGGACGATCGACCGACGTCTCTAAAGCGATGAGGATTGCGAAAGATAGCAACGGGGAGAGATTATTCGCGTACGGCTATGGCGATTTTCTCACGAGCCAGTAAATTAATAATAATAATAATAGATCAGCTGTGAAAAAGAATCACAGCTGGTGTAAACCTATGTGCGATGCAGTAAATAAGGTTGTCAAAGGTTGCAGACTGGCAACCGAAAGCTCATATTTTTAAATTTTTAACCAGAGAACGATTTTTTAAATTTTTACAATAAAATATGTACATAAATAATTGTTCTTATAAAAATAGTCTAAAATATTTATAATTTAAAAAGGAAAGAAGAAATATTCCAAAATATAAAGTTACCTTATTATAGGAAATTAACACTCGTGTTAATTAAGGTATTTGAAATTAACGCGACTTAAATTAACGCGAATTGGAAGGAAAATTAATTCCGAATAAAGGAAATTAACGCGAAAGAGGAGGTAAAATTTCAAAATGAAGGAAATTAACGCGTTTAACTCAAAGAAACAAATATATTTGGGCGAAATACAAGAACTCAGATGTCGAGAACTACTCTTCTGAAAGCGAGGGTGAACTGGAAATAATGTTTTATTGCTTTTTTTAGACTTTTACATTGTACAAGATTGTTAATACAGTGTGCAGAAAAGAGAAAGCTATTGTTTCCTAAGTGTCAAATATGTCTGAAAAAGAATCCAGAATTTGGGGTTATAATAATGGAAATTAAGGTCGCGGAAATTAACGCTCCACTTAATTAATGTCGCGGAAATCAACGCTCACAAAAATTAACGCGACTTAAATTAACGCGAATTTTTCAAATTCGCGTTAATTTCATGGAGCGTTTAATTTCCTATAATATGGTACATATCGAAAAAGAAAAAGAAGAAAAAGAATATGACAATTTTCATCTAACTCTACAAAGTATCGATGATTATACGAAAAATCTGACTATATAATTATATAAATTTCCCTGAGAGACGAGCTTAGTAAGCCAGCGCTTTTCAAAGATAGTTTTCCAAAAGGGTATTTAAATTAGTTTAACCCTATTCTGCTTGGGGGGGGAGGGGGAGGGGGGGGGGGGGCGGAAAGTGCCCGCGCTGATTTAAAACCTTTATTACTTTAAGGAATGTAGCCAAACTTTGTGACTTTTCCTAAAAAATTATCTGGGAACATGTTGGTGCGTCAATGTTTTGATCACGTGACTTTACATTTCCATAGCAATCAATTTTTGACAGGTTGTTTTATTCAAATTAGGTGTTTTTCATCTAATTCTTTCGGGTTTTATGTGATTTTTGCTTTTTATTAAGAGTGTCTTCCAAAATCTTTACAGTTTCTGTATCCTTATATTTTTCTTGATTTTTTTCAAATCAAATTTGGAGATTTTCTGACATTTCCGAAAGATTTAGCAATCCAAGATGGCGGATCCAAGATGGCGGATTTTTTAAACGTATGACGTCAATTTGGCGTGATATGAGGTCGTGATCGACACGTGACTGTTACCAAAATAAACATTTTTTGATGCTTTACACACCATATAAGTTTCATTTCTTTTGCATAAATACTTATGAAGATATATTGGGGGGGGGGGCACATTCTGCCTCCCCCCCCCCTCCCTCAGGCTCATGAATGAAAAACAAAGCCCAGGCAGAATAGTGTTAATTTAGTTGGTACTCAAAGATGTTACAGATAACAAATAACAGTCTTTATTGTCACATGTTAAATGAGTAAGTTCTGACAACAGTATGGATGAAAAAGAAATTATATTTATATGTAAATGTAGAAATAGATACAATTCCCGCTAGGTGTCAAAACGCGTAAAGCAATGTAATTTGTTTATTCTTAAAGTATCTACCATCATGGAAAAGGGGGTCCAGAAACCCTTGACCCCACCCCTTAGATCCACCCTAGTATTTATACATTTAAAGTTGGTAACCCTCTTGTAACACATACATGTATGATATGTAAATTAATACCCAGCCGGAGAAGTGTTTAGCTGAGAATGAATGTTAGAAAAACAACAAGATTACACAAGATTAAGTCCAAATAGCGTGGATATCAGATAATTTCTTATAAGCCAAAGTACAATTCACACAGTGAAATAAACCATTTTCTTACGTCACATCATCGTGGGAAGCATCAATGATGTACGAAAAATACTGAGATTCTCAAAAGAAAGTGTTTTTTTAATATCCCCAAGGCAGGAATTTGGATTTTACCATTTCTTTGACTAAAGCAGCACTGAAATATGTGCTACGGTCACGGTATGTCACGCAATCCACTAGTCACGTATATCATTTTTCGGCCATTTTGAGCGCTCTCTTACAGAGCGCAATATAATTTTCCCAGAAAAAAAATTATATCAGTTGAAAGGCCATTTCCTCCTTAGTGTAATTCCTAAATTTCATTTGATTTGTGATAAAGGTAGTAGGGTAAATAATTTTTTTCAATCGAAAAAAGTAATTGCCATAGAGAAACAGGGGGATTTTTTTCAGGCCTCTCTCAGTGTCATAAGTTTTTCAATCTTTTGGAAATTATAAAATAGAACCTCGAATAGTCGTAGAATACGCTGATATCAAGTGGATGTCTTCTGGATTAATAGTTAAAGCAAGCGGTTCGCTTAAAAATGGCTAATTTTCAAGCCAAATTTTCTTGTATGGAGCCCTGAAATTGATTTTCGTCATTTTCTGCCAAAACAATAAATTATTTGACAAATGAACCACATAGCAATGAATGACTCAATATGGACTACTAACAGCCAAAGTTTGAGCGTTTTTGATTTTTCACATTTTTGCCGCTATTTTCCGATTTTGTTTGATTCTTGTGGAGATGCTCTCTTAATTGCTCGAGCTTTCATACGATTACTCATTTATTATAGACTGAGAAAATTACGCACGCGCGCGCCTTCAGAATCACGTGAGACCCAGGAACGGTCATTTGTTGGCTTTTATTTTTGAATGAAAAGCACGCGGTTTGACAAATAACTGAGCAATTGTGGACGAAATTTGCTTCATACAGAACGTTTTATAGTCCGTTAAGCGATGAACCGTCACAAGACAGCTGAAAGCTAACGCTATTTCTGTAGTGCAAATGATTAGGCAGGCAGGCAATCACAATGTAGTAATTTTCTCAGCTATATAATAAGAGCGTTAATTTTGCCATAAAAGTTTGTGTCCCCTTATAGGTGATGTCCCCTTAGGGACTGTGCAATAATTATCAGGAGGTGGGGGGGGGGGGGGGGGGGTTAGAAAATGGGCTTCATGTAGGAAAATATTAGGTAATACCCCCCTCCTAAAGGAGTGAATTTAGTTATTGCCCTCCCCCCCTCTAATCAGTCAGAAATTATGTACGACCCCCCCCCCTCCCTAACAGTATACACACACCTTTACACAAGTACCCTGCATTTTCTCTACACGCACCTGTGGATTAAAATCTTATAACAGAAAGAAGAGCTCATTTCCTACTACATGTTTAATTGTTGGACATCCGCCCGCGTCTGGAACAAACATCACCTCCGTAGCAATGAACAACAGAGCCATAGCAGAAGGAAAAGAGCATGTGTGTTATTGTCAGGTCCCCACCTTATAAATAGGTATGGATTCGCCAATTATGTACTTGAAATAAAATGTTAAGCCCCTGTCTCTTGAGTGACTTATTTTTACCTTGAGCCCCCCCCCCCCCCCTCTCCTTGCTTTGAATTTACTTTATGCCACCCCCCCCCCCCCTCTGGTTTTCCAACCACCCCCCCCCCCCCCCCCTAACGAACCTGTCTTGCCTGACGCAAAGCCGGGGGATCACTGGGTTGATTAGAACCCATGTTGGCACAATGGGAGGTCCCAGGAATAAAAATGGCCAGTTCAGTAGCGCTTTGGTTCGTGAGTACACTTAATGAATGCCAAGGGTCTATAGATCCTGTGATATGGACATAAACAAAAACACAGTGTGAAAAGAAAGAGTCAAACTGCATAAAACATGACATACTTTCTTGTGGGTCTAATACGAGATTATCGGTGGGTTTATTCTGGGGGGGAGGGGGAAGAAGGCTTGTAGCGGCTTCAGTAGTACAGTGTGTTGGACTGTGAATCGAGAGGTCTGATGGAAGCAAAGAAACTTTACTCTCTCCACCCGTGAGCCTTCCCTCTCTTTGTTCTTGGATTGCATTTGTCGACTTTGTGGAATTCTAGCAATAAACAAGCATAATAAAAACAACTTCCGGTTTTGAGCCTCTTTTTCATGTTCCCACAGAAAGCGAGTTAGCGGCCGTTATATTTGGAGATGTTCCCGTGCTGGGATTGCTTTGGACTTTTAGTATGTTGATTTAGAGACTAATTCTAAACGATGATTGGCGAAGAGAAAGATTATGTTGCAATTAGCTGCAGGTCTAGCCTGCGAACAGCGAACGCAGACGTATATATATACGTCTGCGTTCGCAGGCTACTGCAGGTCCAGCGTGTTTTTCAGTTTAAGCAAGAAAAAAGGACGTTTTTGACGTTTTTTTCCTTTTGACAAAGTGTTACTTGTTGAGTTAAGTACGTTACTTTTTGTGTTACCTTAACAAAAATTTCGTTGAATAAAAAAAATTCAAATTCTCGCCTTGTTTCTCACTTGTTATTTTTTCGGAAATATTTTTTTCTCAAGCGCTGAAATCTGTTGTATTTGCCTCAGCAAATCTTTGAAAAATCGCAATAATCACAAAATACGTGGTTATCGCAATAACTATACTTCCCCAACCTCGTTCCCAGGGCCTCTGTTCTTCCTGCCAAAAGCGACAGCCTTATGAGATCTTATGATAAGCAGTAAACGTGACTGTATATTCTTTACCGTTGACAAACACAATCCTTGAACCCTTGGGTGTGCTGCCTCCGTAGTAAGCATTTTGTAAATGCGACTCTTTCATAAACTTCTTGTGGAGGAACACTGAACACATCAGAGCATATGTCAAGATCGTGAACGAGGTCTGGTAATGTCACGGAGAAAACACAGCTGGTATTCTGCTCACATGTCTGACCTAAAAAAAACAGCACCTACTGATTACATTACAAATCATTTCTCCCTTCTTTTACCCTTAGCTTCTCGCTCAAAACACCACCTGTACTGCAGGCTTGTTTTTCTCTACAACTTTACAACATGTTTTACACAGCGACCGGCTGCGAAAATGTGTTCGTTTTTACGGTAGTTCGTTATAAACGAAACCAGTTTAAAACGAATTTGTGGGAAAACGACCAAAATCTTCGTTTATATCGGGATTTGGCTAATAATTATTTACAAACTCTCGTTCCCAGGGTCTTTTCTTTTTTAAACTTGAAAAACGAGCAGACCCTGGGAACGAGTCTTCAGAGCATAAGGTATATTCTATATCAAGAACAAGGGAAACTACAGCGACTACTTGCATTCTACGGTGATAAAAATTCAACCTACAGTATCCGAACTGTGTGCACGTCTGATATGTCCACTGACGATACAGAGCGGCACCCGTGGGATCTTGGGTAGTGTTCTTGAACTGTTCTAAGTAGGTTGTGTAGTTATTGTTGATGCAAGAGAGTTTCATCCAAATCAGATAGTGCTGTAAGATATGTAAACAAGAAACAAATAAATAATTGCAAACTCGTCCTCAAAGTCCTATCAAGGGTTCGCTCCAAATTATTATATTTATTCAGAATGTTTCATGACCCTTCCTCCCTCCCTCAATCCCTTCCTTTATCCCTCTTTCCCTTCTTCCCTTCTTTCCTTCCTTTCTCCCTACCTTCCCTACTCACTCTCTCGTTTACGTACTGACTGACTGACAAACTGACTGACTGACCGAACGACTGAGCGACCGACCGACTGACCAACCGACTACCGACCGACCGACCGACTGACTGACAAACTGACTGACTGACTGACTGACTGACTGATGAACTGACTGACTGACTGACTGACTGATGAACTGACTGACTGACTGACCAACTGACTGACTTACTGACTGACCGACTGACCGACTGACTGACCGACTGACCGATTGACTAACTGACTTACTAACCAACTGACTGACTGACTCGTTACTGACCAACTGACTGTCTGACTGACTGACTGCATGATTGATTGACTTACTTACTGACTTACTTACTGACTGACTGACTGACTGACAAACTGACTGACTGACCGACCGACCGACCGACCGACCGACCGACCGACCGACGACCGACTGACAGACCGACTGACTGACCGACCGACCGACTGACTGACCAACTGACTGACTGACTTACTTACTTAGAGCGATTTTTAATTGAGTATCGAAAGTAATCCGACATTGGTTTTACTACGTTCTGTGATTGGTTTAAAAAACTCGCGCCACCTACTCAACCAATCAGATGCTAAACCAAAACCAATCATGGTTTTGGTTTGGTTTTGGTTTTGTTTTGTTTTGGTTTCACGACACTCAAATGAAAACGGCTCTACCAACTGACTGACCAACTGACTGACTGACTGACTGACTGACTGATGAACTGATGAACTGACTGACTGACTGATGAACTGACTGACTGACTGACTGACTGACTTACTGACTTACTTACTTACTGACCAACTGATTGACCAACTGACTGACTGACTGACTGATGAACTGACTAACTGACTGACTGACTGACTGACCGACTGACTGACTGACTGACTGACCAACTGACTGACTGACTGACTGATGAACTGACTGACTGACTGACTGACTGACCGACTGACTGACTGACTGACTGACTGACCACTGGCTGACTGACTGACTGATGAACTGACTGACTGACTGACTGACTGACTGACTGACCGACTGACTGACTGACTGATGAACTGACTGACTGACTGACTGACCGACTGACTGACTGACTGACTGACTGACTGATGAACTGACTGACTGACCACTGACTGACTGACTGACTGACTGACTGATGAACTGACTGACTGACTGATGAACTGACCGACTGACCGACTGACCGACTGACCGACTGACCGACTGACCGACTGACCGACTGACCGACTGACCGACTGACCGACTGACCGACTGACCGACTGACCGACTGACCGACTGACCGACTGACCGACCGATCGACTGACTGACTGACTGACTGACCAACTGACTGACTGACTGACTAATGAACCGACTGACTGACTGACTGACTGACCAACTGACTGACTGACTGACTGACTGACTGACTGATGAACTGACCGACTGACCGACTGACCGACTGACCGACTGACCGACTGACCGACTGACCGACTGACCGACTGACCGACTGACCGACTGACCGACTGACCGGACTGACCGACTGACCGACTGACTGACTGACCGACTGACCGACTGACCGACTGACCGACCGATCGACTGACTGACTGACTGACTGACCAACTGACTGACTGACTGACTAATGAACCGACTGACTGACTGACTGACTGACCAACTGACTGACTGACTGACTGACTGACTGATGAACTGACCGACTGACCGACTGACCGACTGACCGACTGACCGACTGACCGACTGACCGACTGACCGACTGACCGACTGACCGACTGACCGACTGACCGGACTGACCGACTGACCGACTGACCGACTGACCGACTGACCGACTGACCGACCGATCGATCGATCGACCGACCGACCGACAGGCCAAAAGTGTCTCCAATTGTTAGGCCACTTGTGGCCAGCTGGTAGTTATGACACTTAAATAATGTTGTCGTTGTTGTTGTTTATCGAGCTTTTCGCTCCTTAGAGTCCAAAAGTATCCTAACGAATCTGAAGTTTTTAGTTCACACGGTTCAATCCCTGATATCTCCGTCATGGGACTCAACACCGTTCCTTTTTGTACCCACCCCTTTTGGACGAATATCGGATATCATCTGTCCACAATGGAGAAGAGCGCGCGTTTTCGGAGGGCGCGCGAGAAAAAGACGCGCCTCGCGCGTTTTCTCCCTCTCGCGCGCGTCCCTACAACTCGCGCTCTATTACTCCAGCGTCTGCTACGCGGGCTACTAAATGCAAAAGTGAACATTTATCCTTACATGAATTAGAAACACCAGGCCTTGATAAGGAGTCGTGGATGGATGTGTCATATAAAAACACACTAATGCTATATTAATTCCAGGAGCTTGACCATTGTACTGGACGGTCGAGTGAAGAAAATTTACAAGGTTCTGCGTGAATACCCAAGTGTCATTCGGATGTGAAATATCACGGCATGACGAGAAGTCCTTCGCCAGTGTTTGAAAGTCCTTCTGTGCAATTAGCTGGTCCACTGCCTTAAAGGCGCTCTTGATATTGTTACGACACTGTGGAAAGCAAGTGAAAGAACGTTACATCCTGTTTTGTCGCACTGGGGAATGATACTCTCTCTTGGTCGAATTAAAATTTAGCAATCTTATAAAGTCAACTCTCTCTAAGACGGACACCACACTGGACCGGCACCAACTGTCCGTCTTACAGAGGTTTCCGGCTTATCGAGAATTTAGATGCAGCAAAATGACTGAAAAAACGGCGCGCAGGGAACAACATCAGTATCCGTTTTGTAGAGGTGTCCATCAAAGTCGTTTATGATGCCCGTTTTGCCTCGTTTTAGCTTGGTTTTGACACGTTAGACAAATTCACAGCAAAAGAGTCCACAATCAAAATATGTTAGGGGTTTTGGGTAGGATAATAAACAAGGGAGGGGGGGGCTTATAATTAGTGTTTTAGTAGAGATATCGTCGGGACAGCAGTTTGGTGTCCGCTTACTGTAGTTGTCCGCTTACGGGAGGAGGTGTCCTTTAGCGGAGGTTCAACTGTATTTCTTATCTCTTAATACAATCGAAGTTCCCGCAAGCGGACACTCACAGGAAGCAGAAAAAGCCCGGGGGGGGGGGGTACTCCCTTATGTGGCCTATACGGGGACGTGCCGCTGGACAGGGTATGGTTTTTGGCCTCTCTGTCCTGAACAGGGTGTATAATTTCATGCGAGTCTGTCCTAAACAGGGTCTGAACCTGTCCTAAACAGGGTATAGTTGCACGATTCTCGTCGTAAAAATATGGTTTATACAGTATTTAGAGATTGGAGACGTTTGTCGCGTATCAGTCAAACGGGATTCGCTAAATTGCAACCTAAACAGGGTCCTAAAATAGAGGATGTTGCCCTGCACAGGGTAGGTATTTTAGGGGTTTTTATTGTTTTTTTGCTTGAGCTGGCCGCTTACGGGAATGTTTAAAATACAGTTTGTATGAGAGTTCAAGCGTGGTCTTGCCAAGGCGGCCGTAAGTAGAGCTGTCCGCTTACGAGAGTGTCCGCTCAGAGAGCTTCGACTGTAAGCACAAAAGGCCAATTTTTGTTTTGGGGTGGAAAGGCGATTTTAAATCTTCTGGCGTCATTTGTACGCTTTTAAATATAAGTAAGGTACAGATCGTACTTGAACAGATCCGTCAACCAGTGATGACGCAAAACTTCCAGCGGCAACCTGAGGGAAAAACCGAGTAGTAGTCCACATATGAGTGATTAACAAAATGATTATTAGTCCAGTTTCGAATTCCCCGCTCCTTTTACGAAACCGCTGGATACTCGTGAAGCGGGCGCGATTTTTGCATCAGGACGAGGCTAACCCTGTATTCGCTCACGGGGAGCTAATTCAATCGCCATACTCAAAACTATTGTACTCAGCTGCTGCACACTGTTTTCCACGGCTTCTTTGTTTCTTTCTCTTACTTTTTTTGCCTTTCTCTTGATCCATTTCCTTGGATGTTTCGCTTTTCAGCGAAGTTGAAACATGCGAACGGGCCTTGTAAACACGAGCGCTCGTGAGCAAATACAGGGTTAGCCTCGTCCTGATGCAAAAATCGCGCCCGCTTCACGTATATTCAGCGGTTTTGTAAAAGGAGCGGGGAATTTGAAACTGGACTAACGACACAGGAGCCCATAATGGGCTCCTGGATGACACGAAGACCTGTTTATCTGAAATTAATCATGACTATAAGAAAATGTGGAAAAAGAAACCGGGAACGTCCGAAGGATACTTGGAGGAAATCAGTTGAATGAGAGATGAAAGATCAGGGCTGGATCCGCAGTGCTGGGGCCAAGTTCAACATGGTACCACTTAGAGGTGAAAATAAATCCGGGCCACGCCCACAAAACGAGATTATATATCCTAAGCGAATACAGGGTTACTAGACAAATACAACGCGCTACCGACATTCCCCGCGGACTTACATTACAACCAAAGACACCAACAAACCTAAATGTAAAATTTCCTCATTGTACCTGAAGAAGACTGGTTTGGCCAGTCGAAATATAGTACTTAAAAAACTTAAAAATCTACGTTTGTATCGGTCTCTGCTTCTACAGTATATTTTCACTTGTTTTAGCCGATTAGATCACTTGTTGATCCAACGTACACCAGCAGGATTGTCGTCCACGGTTGCTTGCTTGAAAATTTTGTATTATATATCTGTCCGAATTTGGCTAAACGTACCCGCTCGGAGCAAGGTTTTGTGTAGCCACCTCAAGCCTATGGTGTCGGCAAAATTTCAGGGGAGGGGGGGGGGGGGCTGACTGTTTTGGACACATGTGCTAGGTAGGCCAGTCCAAGGACTGACCGACCCAGGGAGTCCAGGCTCAGGGGGTGAATTGCTCCCTGGCTAGGGGAGGGGAGATAGTCAATGTTAGGTGACCAAGGATTGGAGGCCCTCCGGGGCCTCCAATCCACCCCTTCCACCGACCACTGGCGTTCGAGAATTTTGAAGGGGGGCAATGTCCAGGACAGCTTCGCCAGGTAGACCGGTCCATGACCTAACAGCCCCAGGGAGTAGAGGGTCAGGGATTGCATTGTTGCCTGGCCAGGGGAGGGGCTAGAGGTGCATTTTGTCGCCGAATCTCAAGTGACCCTTACTTGGCTTCTTATGACTTGCATTGTGTTTGTGTGGCTTGCCCTGTTTCGCTGCCTAGCTGAGCTGCTTTGGGCCAGGGTTGGGCTAGCTAAGCCTCCAGGCAATGTGCAGACCTGCCTGGGTCTGTCATTTCCCCGTCATTCCCCCGGGGACCGGAACTGATGAAACTGTTTGGTGGGTCTGGCCAAGCTCTCGGGTATGTTTTGTTGAATCAAGACAGATATAGGGGTTCCTTTACAAATTTCCGTTGATCACCCCCGTCACTATTTATATATGTGAGTCCCACCCCCACCCGGAAAATAAAATCTTAAAATGTCGTCTAATTACAAGGGAACTAGAACGTGTTTTTTCGCTAATTCGTTTATCCAATTTCCATGAGAAGGGAGTTCCTGAACCAATAAGTATATTTTGATTAAAAATTCTAGTTCACATAAAGTCATTATGCTTTCGTCCCTGTTCGAATCATGGGATTTCCGCAAGTACTAGTTTACTGTACGAATCAGAAAGCGTGAACACTTTGATTTAACTTTGACATTTCAATCGTGTATCAGCCAATCAGATGCGATATCAAACCGCAAGAATAATACAGTAGAACCCCGCTAACTCGAACTCCCAAGGGAGTCAACAAATAGTTCGAGATAGCGTGGGTTCGAGTTAGCGTTGTTCTACTGTAGTCACAAAACCACTAGTCTCCTACGCAGTCGTTATTTGTGTCGTCGCGCAACGCTTCTCCCCAGTGGGGAGAAGCGTTGCGTGACGACTCAAATAACGGCTGCGTAGGAGACTACAAAACCACCGGCATCGGTTGCATGTTTTTGCTTCGAGTTTTGATTGGTTCATTACGCGTTTACTTGCATTTGTTGTGATTGGTCAAACACGATTACTTTGAAACCCGCTAAAGTATAGTTCACCTACGTTATTGTATCCCTGAAAGTCCGTCTTGGCCTGGACTGGAGCTGATGACGCAACCGCTCCGGACACAAGGTGAGGGTACTGCGAAGAAAAAAAAACCACTATTCTCATTCGCGTAAAAGCCACGGCATGACTTTTCACCGGATCAGATAAGTACGTGCTCCTACGGAAAACAGCGCCGTGGTGTTTTCCGCATTGACCATAGAAGTCTTCAGGGAGAATCTCGGGACCTTATACGCCCCTTCCATGCAAACAGTGAAAATCGCGCTCTTCTCACAAGTCTACTTGACTCCACAGTTTCTGCAAGTTTTCCCCACCTACCTCCCCTTCCGCAACGCTGGCAAATCCCCATTTTTCAGCTCACTCTACGCTTTATTCAAAAAACGTTTTGGCATAATTTATCCCTTATAAGGCATAGAGTGGCTCTTACGCGAATCAACATCAACAGTAAGTAGAAAGGAAAAGACTCTTGGTCAAACGGCTGGAGCGTCCCGCTTGAGAAATGAGAATAGCTCCTATATCTCCAAATCCTCATCATTTTTTTTTTTTTTTTTTTTTTTTTTTTTTTTTCATGTTTTGCTTCTTTATTTAATTTTTTTTAGCTACTTACATAAATTTGCTTACATTACATCACTGAGAATACAACATGTTACTTACAACACTTAACTTACATTACAATGCCACATTAGTTACTACAACAGGAGATATCAAGTACAAGATTCCAAGAAGAGCGTTTATGTTTAGCACTAGCATCATTACTTAGAAAATGTTTGCATCTATCACGGGCTTCCATTTGTTATAGAACGTCTTCAGGGAGTTTGAACGAGTTGCAACTTGTTTTTTCTATTTCACACTTATTAACAACTAAGGCTTGGAACGTTTGCAAAGATAAAGGCTCTTCCTTAATGCTACAGCAGTAGATATAATATTTAGCAATCAGTAACAAATGATTAGTGAGTCTACTTAAATTGTTTGGTTCAAGAATTCCATACACAACTTTGACAATCGAGCGGTCAATTGTCGAAGCTGTGGCAGTGTCTGTACCAATTGTCAAACAAATCCCAGAATTGAGTCACAAAAGGACAGGAATACAACATGTGTGTAAGATCTTGTTTATCAGATTTACATAAGTAACAACTGCTATCATTTGTTAGCTTTGCTTTGAACAATTTGCTTTTTGTAAAAACTATATTGTGTAAAATTTTGAATTGAAACATAACTAATTTGATCTCTCTTGTAATGGAGAAAGCTAATTTATAATAATCGGTTATTCGCTCTGGTGCGATCCCACAGTCTACGAGACGCTGTTTTGAAGTGGGCTCCGAGAAAGATTGTTTAACTAATCGCTGATGTATTATTTTGGTTGTTAAGTTGTTTGGTTCTAGTACTTGCTGTGCCGGTTGATTTTGCTGGTTTTCTTGTGCTTTAATCGCTTTCTTAACTTCCGGCGGAATAGCATTAACTAAACCACAATAAGCTAAGAAATTGATTTGAATTTGATATTTAAAGCTAAAAACATCATATGATAAAAAATCAGAGTTTATATCGAGGAGGTTGTCTATAAAGGTAATGTTTTTATCGAACCAAGTACGCCAGAAATGGTCTTATTATCTACTTTAATGTCACGGTTATTCCAAATTATGGTTTTCTTTGCATTACTTCCGAAGCATTGATCATTTTCTCTTAGATCATACCAATATTGTAATACTCTTTCATAAAATGGAGGCAGATTGTTTATCTTATTTTCTTTAACATTAAATTTGCAAGATAAAAGAAAATTAAAACATCCCATTTGATAGGTGGCCTCATCAGGAATTATTCTCCATGCTGCATTACTCTTTAAATTAAAACGTTTTACCCAGATGCATTTCAAAGCTTTGTTCATTAGTGTGAAGTCGATCATATTTAGCCCCCCGTTTCCTTTGTCACCAATAATTGTACTTTTTTTTATTTTCGGCGTTTTGTTATCCCATATAAAGCCAAAAGTAATCTTATTTACCAACTCACAAAAAGCTTTTGGTACAGGGAGAACAGAGGCGTTGTATATAAGCTTTGAAAGACCTAACGTTTTGACGATATTTATTCTACCTAGCAATGTTAACTTTCTTCTTTTCCAGCTATTTAGAGTATTTTCCAAGACATTTAGCTTACTAAAGAAGTTAAGTTTCTCGCATGTTTCGTCGTCATTAGAAAATGTATCCCAAAGCATAAACAGAATCTTTTTTGGCCATCTAAAATAAAGGGGGTGTCTTCTCTGTTTTTCCATTTCCCAAGCCACATGGCTTCCGACTTTGTGGGATTTTATTTTCAGGCCCGAACATCTTTCAAATCTTTCTAAGATGTGCAAGAGTTCTTTGAGAAGTTTTAGATTTTTCAGAAATAAAGTTGTGTCATCTGCATATTGAGTGATTTTAATTTCATGAGTTTCCAATTTTAATACCCTCAATATTTGTGTTTTGCTTAATTGCACGAGCTAATATTTCAATGCCTAACACAAAGAGCATACCTGATAAAGGGCATCCCTGTCTTACACCTCGTTGTAAGTTGAAGAATTCTGACGCGTAGCCATTGTTTATTACACAGCTTGAAATATCATTGTATAGAATTTGTATCCAGTTTTTAAGTTCACAGCCGAAGTTGAACTTGTCAAGAGCTTTGTAGAGAAAATTCCATTCAATTGAGTCGAATGCTTTCTCAAATCAAGAAAAATGGCGATGCCGGGAAAGAATTTTTATCAGTGGTGTATTTAATCATGTCGCTGATGAGCCTGACATTTTCGCCGATGTATCTTCCTTTGATATATCCAGTTTGATCCAGTGGTTTTATAATAAAGGGTAAGATATTCTCTAATCTCCTTGCGATTGCCTTTGTGGCAATTTTGTAATCAGTGTTTAAAAGCGATATTGGCCTCAGATTATTAAGCAAATTAGTCGGTTTATCTTTTTTCGGAAGTAGTGAGATTATACCTCGTCTTTGACATATCGACAGTTTACCCTTATCAAAACCATAATTAATGCTTGCTAAGACTTCGGTTTTGATATCTTCCCAAAACATTTATAGAATTCGCTAGTAAATCCATCAGAACCAGGTGTTTTACCGCTTTGGCATGTGATTTAAGGCTTGATTGCATTCCTCTTCTGTTAATTTACCTTCACACTTCTTTGATTGATCTTCATCTAACGGTGTTATGAGATTATTATTAAAAAATATATCAAAACCAGGATCATCTGGTTAACTTTTTTGGAGGAATATAAGGTTTTATAGAAAGACTTTTCTTCCTCTAGGATTTCTGTCGGATCTTCAGTTTCTTTTCCGTCGGATAATGTCAGCTTTGTAATTTTCTTTTTCAAAGAGCTTCTTTTTTCTAAGTTAAGGAAATACCTAGAGTTCTTTTCCCGTCTTCGTACATCTGGCTTTGCTGCGAAGGATTGTGCCTTTTATTTCTTTTATTAGTAAATTCTTTTACTAAGCTTCAGTTTTTAGCCATAATAGATCCTCCTGAATAGTTTTTTTCATGATCGTTTCATTCTGACTGTATCCAACTTTTTTTGCTTGCGAGCTCATTCAATTTGGTAGTCATTATTTTTTCTTTATCTCTTTCTTTGTTAGCATTTTTGGCTTAGAATAGAAAATAGTGAAGCTCCTAAGCTCCATTTTTATAACGTCCCTATTTAGAGTCCTCCCAAGTCCTCAACTTTCCTTGTATTTTTCCTTGTAATAGCTTAATATTAATCTCTAAATTTTATATGACGTACGTTTCATCCTCAAGCAGACTAGAATTAAACTTCCAAACGCCCGGGCCAGAGCGCCCTCTGATGCTCGCTGGATTGCACGTTTGAAGATCACTGCTGAGTGATCTGAGAAATTGTGTGAAAGCTATGTTCAGCATTCCTTTTGTTAAACTACCTAATATCTGATGACACAAGACAATAATCTAAACGGCTTTGGACTTTTGAAACGCGTTATCGCGCCATGTGAAACGACCTAGTGTTTGCGGCATTTTTTTTCTTCAGGGGGGCGTATATAATCACAAAGACAGAGTAGTTTGGTCATCAATTGTTGGATTTTCCTTTTATGGGTCCATATCTTTATTGTACGTGTGACATCTTACACTTATTGCGATCTTTTTGTTGTCAGGGCACAAATTGAAATCACCACGCTAATCACATATGCTTATCTTCTTCGTAATCAGTCAAGGTTGTGTTTGTAAAACTCTTGAAAAAAATGTACTGTGCTGAAGTCCTGTAACGTTTGGGCGTAAATATTAACTAATTACAACATGTTGATCATCCTTTGGCATCTAAAATTACAGTACGTTTTGTGTCTTTGGTGCACCTTTATTCAGCTCAAATTCATGTTTTGGGTTTACTAGCAATCATAACAGCCTGTTACTGTGATAGTAGTTACCATGATTGTAAAAGAGCTTTTCCCTCCCCATTCTGACTCCATTGTTTTCATAGTTTTTGGGTTTTTGAACTATATGTTTCTTGTAAGAAGCGGGCAGTGAGTCGTCTTTGCTGATGAAAGCCACCTAAATATTTTCCATGGCGTTTTGATAGATTTTTTTTTTTTTTTATTGTTCGATCCGCATCTGCCGTTTAAAGAGAACATGATCTTTAAGATTGAATGAAGTTGTTCAATTGGTGATATAATACGGTGTGACAATTCACCAAATTAGTTAGCCCAGCTAGTTGAAATGAATCATTTGTGATGCTTGAAACTAAATAATCTTCTTGATAATAAATGAAATTTATTGGACATACTTGTACTTATTTTAAGGTTAAAAAACGAAAAGATCACGCAAGCAGGCAACTAAACAACGAAACAACAAAAAAATCGTGGAAGATAAACAAAAACATATTAACAACAAACTAACATGTACACATATGAGGCATGGCACGTTTTATAGGCGGTGGTTATGTTCTCGCCTAAATCGTTTTCTAACGGGAAAACAACAAAAAAAAAAAAAAAAAAAAAAAAAAAAAACAAAAAAAAAAACAAAAAAAAAAAAAAAAAAAAAAAACAAAAAAACAAAAAAAAAAAAAAAAAAAAAAAAAAAAACAAAAAAAAAAATAAGTTGGCTATAATGAGTGAATCATACAATAACCCAGGAGATACTATAAAGACTAATTTTAAAGAATATTGTACTATGTTTAAAGGATATTGTTTACTTTTAAATACTTCCGGGCTTTCCTTGTCCTGGAAGTATACGAATTTCCTTGGACAAAGAGCACAGACCTCTGTTTGAATATATGCTGGAGGTGAGGTTGTTGTTTTCTGGCGTTTTCTCAATGCGGTTGATAACTTTTTCTGTCTCTGTTTGCCAGTTTGCCTGAGGCGTAGTCGGGTACTAGGATTACATGCTGGTGGTTTGTAGAATTGGCTAGTTTCCTTTCTTTTATTCCAAAAGGCATTTTCTGTTTTCACGATTGACGAAGCGTGCGATTATTGCTCTGGTTTTCCATCATCTCTTTGGTTTCCCGGTGCGGTGAACCGCGTGGAACTCGAATTGCTTCCACACCCTCCATTTGGACCTCAACCATTTACTTCTCGTACAATTTCCTTGCAATTTTCCTTCGCGGGCGTTTTCTGGTATATTTAAGGAGTCCGTATATTTTCTGCGTCGGGTATAATTTTCTCAACCTTGATCGCTCTTGCTTTTTGGGCGGTGACATCAACTTTGGAGGTTGTTGAATTTTCTTGTGTTTAACTGAGGGCTTGGGCACATCTTTATTCTGCTTTCTCTTGCTCCTTTAAGGCGTTAATTTTGCGGGGGGGGGGGACCCACGCTGCTTCCAGGGAATTCTTTAACTCGTCAGTATCGCTTCTTAATGTTGCTAGCTGAGTGTTGACGTCGATGCGTAAAGCTATTTAATCCTCGCTCCATTGCTTCAGCAAAGTTTCCGCATCTAGCGAACGTTGCATACATTCCAGTTTTCTTCATTCTTGCTTTTTAGCGAACAGATCGGTTTCCTGGCGACTCAGGGACATACTAGAGCTTGGAACTGAGACTCTCTTAAACTGTTTGTTTGTGCTACTCATGCCTAAGAAATTCACTTAGAAAATCAGCCAACTTGGGCCGGAGGCAGATCATTACGCGTCTCCGTCGCCATTGCCTGC